>BLSH010524417.1:917994-945025 GCA_018402905.1 Glandirana rugosa | reverse complement strand
CCCCTTTGAAAAGTTCTACCCACCACCGGTAAAACTTCAGCCGGTAAAACTTAGGTTGAAAACAAAAAAGTTATCCTTCTCCCAGTACACTGTGTAGTTTGAATAACACTTAAAGTGTTCTTTTTGTTACCACACGAACCAAAATTACATTGAAATAAGAAAGTACTCAATAAATGTTCAAAGAGAAACAAATGTCGGTAACTGTACAGCGACTCCAATTGTGCACGCCACACCTATCTTTAACACAGCTACAGACCACTTGCGTCATTGGCCTAGTAACGTCGTCTAAAGTTACGTTCTGTCGGATGCTCTGATGGGTAGAGGGTACGATGTCAATCGTTTGACGAACGATTCAAAGCACTTTGACCAAGTCACAACCTAAACGGTTTTACACCTGCGTACTTTAGACAGTGATTACTTCTTTGTAGTCACCGACAGGATCGAAGTAAGTCGTCTTCCTATTGAAAAAACAAAAGTTGGATTCAAAATGGCCGACTTCAAAATGGCCACCACCCATCTTGAAAAGTTTCCCCCTCACATATACTAATGTGCCACAAACAGGAATTTAATATCACCAACCATTCCCATTTTATTAAGGTGTATCCATATAAATGGTCCACCCTGTATAATAAATTATTATATAATAAAAAAATTAATTATATTAAAGTTATCCTCAGATTTTTGGTAATGACATTTTTATTTCTGATGTTGGTACACATATCACATTTTTGGGGCTCAAATTAGGATCATTTGAAAAGAATAAAAAAAATGGGACTCATTTTGAATTTCCATAAGCAATAGTATTGTTTGTGGTTTGTAAAGACATCTGTGTGAGTTTGGGGAAATATTTTTGTGACATGGACAGCAGCAAAGTGAAATTGACCGATAAAAAAAAAATATTTACAAAACATGATAAGATTTCACATTGTAGCATTCTTAAAAACAAAATAGATTATCAAATGTGCAACATTGTTGCTAGGACAATTTATTTGAGAGAAAGATACATTTCTTTTCAACATGAAATGGATTTATTTGATAAAGTAACAATTGTACCATTAGAATGAATGGCAGAAACTTGCACTTGGCAAAATAACTCTCCTCTTCACTCCCAAAAAATGTGTGTAAAATAACTCTCATTTTGGTATTTTCTAAATACTCAAGGAATTACTCCATGAGAGTTATTTTGAGAGTTGTTTTGTGTCTGAGCATGCTCAGTTGTGCTCAGCTGTGCTCTGTGCCTAGGACTAAGGAGACTGGGAATTTAACTCTTCTCAGATTTTTAAAGATATTTCAGTGTAGAAATCACTTTTTCACACAGTTTAAAAGCAGATTATCTTTAAATAACATACTGCATATTTTAGCACAATTTAGGGGATCAGATCATGCTCCAAACATTATTTCCATGTGCAATTTTCTTGCTTCTACCACGACTAGTTTTTTAGTCAGTCACTGCTGTTTGGGCGCTATAGTGAATTTGATTCTGGGACTATTTTCTCCCTCAGGGCTTTAGTGAATACCTTTTCTGACTAGATTTAGTCGTTTTCTATGGATTTTAGTTGTTTGTGACCATTTATTCCCCCATGGTGCTATAGTAAATAAACCCCTCTGTATCTGAAGGTGAGCAGAATGATTCTATGCACCAATATGTCTTGTAATTAGGCTTAACTAGTATTGGTTGATTAATGAATCATTGACTGTTTTAACTGTTATAATCTTGCTATTGCATATGGATGTATTACTCTTGGTTTCCATTTGTTTCAGGCAACAAGTGGTTGTATGCTTTTCGTTTATGTCTGAGTAAATTCTATATAAGCCATATTTTCTTGGTTAATACGTTTTGAGAGGTTTGGCTCTGTCACAGTATGTGGTGTTTAAACCCTCTAGATAGTTTTGATTTTAGTTTAACTTTATATTTTCTAAATAACTTTCTTTTTTTAAAACCAGTTTTAATGTTATACTAACGTAGTTGTAGCGTTGTATTATTATGTAATACTTAGCTGAGTGATAACAAGTAGTACATTTCAGGTAATTTATGTTTCTTGTCTGGGTCTCTGATGGACAGGCGAAGCTGTGGGACTTGGACCCTGAAGAGATCTTCGTACATTTTGATGTGACGCTTTCTGGTCTTGGTGTTCTATGTCTTCTGTAGCGGGAGTTTTGTGTTTCCATTCTTTCCTCTCTTTGATGTTCTCCAGTTGAAGAAGGAGGACCGAACTCTGCGTACCAATCCAGAATATGGACCATAGGGATTCCCAGAGGCTCGCATAATTGTGGGAGGTCTTCCAGAATTTTTAGTAAAGCTGTTCTTCCAGCTGTAGATGCTGAGAGGCAGAAAGGAAATTTCCATTTGTAGTGTATCCCTCTTGTCCTCAGAACATCAAGGAGTGGTGTCAGGAACTGGTGTGACCAGAAATGTGTGAACTGCAGAGAGAATACCAGACACAACTAAAGTGAATAAGGTGGTTTATTAAGGATATAAGTAAAATTGTGATCCAAACTGTTGTAGAAATTTAAGATGTGTTTATTATGTATTGTCACAGTGTCTCCCAGTGTTGGTTTAACGATATTCTTTGTGTACAGCGAATATGGCTTTAAACGATATTGAGGAAAGGCCATTTACAATGGAAACCTTCCATTATTTGATAACTACATGCTACCTGCCCGATCATCACGGCCGGCAGGCGCCCTGAGCGGTTAACGCTGGAGCAAATGCCGGTCCGGATCTTTGAGGTGCAATGCACGTTCTGTGGCGTGGGTGTATTACCGTCAATCAGGGGGCCCCTGTATTATGTACAGATTGATCTGCTTGGCGGCGATTTACTTGCGTTATGGAATTAGTATTGCCTTTTATGTAAGGATAATGATCTGTAAGCTTTCTGTTGCATCTGATCAATGTGACAGAAATCTACAGCTATATTCCTATGTGCATAATTTACCCTTTAATGGAACTGTAGCATAATCGCTATGGAGTATAGTTCATAGAGCTGTATTTGATAGGGATTTGTTGTAATGGCAGTTTGAGGTTTTGCATGTATGGCATTTTGCTTGGAGGGCCTCTGTGAGACAGCGCATTGGTTTTGTGAAGGCCATGTCTCCACATGGCTTTCATTGTTATCTGGAAACAGCTGTTGCTCATACAGGCTGTCCAACCCCCATGCATGCACGCCTCTTCTATTGTATCGTTTGAATATAAACAAGTGTGTCATTGGTTGGTGTTTTGTATTGAGCTCATGTTATGTGACTGTGCCTTGGAGGCTGATTGGCTGATTGTGAAGCCACCAAGTCTCTGTGTTACCCCTGTTTGAGTCCTATAAATAAAGCCTGAAAGCTCGGCCACCCAGGACAACCCTGCAAGCTTGTCATGTGAGAAAAGCTATTTGTGTCTGTCTTACTTGCTTTAACACGAGTGCACTCAAATGCATTATGCAAAAGAGCTGAAAAGTGCACTTATTAGCGCAGGCAAAATATAATGCATACAAGGTATTATAATTGCCCTAACAAAACGCACATCTAATATAATAAACAGTGTAAACAACCACAGCAACAGAAATAGTGAAAACTGCTAAAACCGGTATAGGGAAATGTCCAAACCGTAAATGTAGCCAGGCTAGGGTCATGCACGGGAGATCAATCAGAGGGGGCAGGGAGCAAGATAAGGCAGAAACCAGGAACAGATGATGGGAAAGCCAGTGAGACAGGATCAGACTGCAGACAGGGGTCCAGGAGCAGATTCAGGGTTCAGGATACAGGGTTCAGGATTCCAGATACAGCATTCAGGATGGCAGATACCGGATTCAGGATTCCAGAAACAGCATTCAGGATTACAGATACAGGGTTCAGGATTCGGGATACAGAGGCACATGGAGGACAAACACCAAGGCACTAAGCATATGGTAAACAGGGTTAAAATATGCTTCCTGTAACGAGCATCAGGTGGTGACTCATGAGCCTCTGATTACTGGGAGACATCCATTGGTGGACACTGGAACTGCAGCCCATGGATCCAGGAGCTTCAGTGCCACCACCAGATGAGCCCTTTACTGACACCGCTGGTGGACACTGGAACTGCAGCCCATGGATCCCCGAGCCACAACGCCACCCACTGGAGGGACTATTCCTAACAGTACCCCTCCTTTATGAGAGTGGCCTCAGGACACTCCAAACAGCCATAGGGGATCTAGTCCACAAGAAAAAGTCCTCAAGTGCGCATGCGCGGGGCACCTGGTATGGCGGCTTAAGCCAGGAGCTCCGGTCCGCTTCGGCCGTCGGGACCCTCCACCGCTAAATTTGGAGCCAGGATCCCCCTCTTCTACACCTCGGAAGAGGGCCCATAATATCAGGAAGCCCCTGGGACAGCCCGGATCGGAAGACCGGGCCGTAGGTCCCGCCGCCGGGCGCACTCACCAACGCGAGTCCGCGGCTTGGGGCCTAGGAGGAACGGGACTCAATTACGGTCTGTGTGGACTCCCGGGGAGGCTCCAGTCACCCACCCTGGGAGCACTAACATAAAGTGAGGCCGTGGTTTGCCCTGAGAGGTGACAGGCTTCTCCTGGGGGACTGCATTCGGTTCCGGCCAACTAATTGAGGCCGCGGCTTGGGCCTATTTAAAGACACAGTAGCATTACAGGCCTGGGACAGAGAACCTGCCCTGCTACAGCTTTCTAGACTGGGGTTAGGTGGACAAAGCTGAACGGACTCCTCAGAAACCCTACTAAGGACCTCAAACTATCTTTCCTGCCCCAGCAGGGGAAGGTATCACCCCATTTTCAGAAGGGAAACTCTCCAGAGAGCTTTCGGGGTACGCCTCATGGCGAGTTCTATACAACTGGGGGCTGTTAGGAGGGACTTGTCCCATCAATCGGGCTTTAATGATCCTGTCCCCAAAGACTCCCAATTACCTACAGGTCAGCATCAAGCGACAGGGGACAATGATGACATGGACGCGGGCTCAGAAGGGGGATCACAGGTCATATCGTCCCCGGGACCCTTACCAGGGACTCAACTCCTAGCCCAGGCCCTTTCACCAGCATCTACGGTTTCCCTATTGGAAAAGACAATGGATGAGCTTATTAACACACCTCCTAAGGAACGGGCCTTTGATTACACCCAGGCTGGATCCTTGTCTTCTTATACCTCAGCACCTAATGCCGAATTGCAGATGATGATGGAAGTTTTCTCCAAAATGCTCTCTAAGGGTTTGGCCCAAACAGCTACCCAAATCACATCTGTCATACAAGCGGACTTACAGAACCTGGGAGCCAGAATTGATGTAATAGAACACAAAACAGATCAATCAGTTGCTAGAATTAACCAGAACACGGCCCGCATTCAGGACCTTCAGGACCAACTGGACTCAGCTCTTTCCAAAATAGATGATCTGGAAAATCGCTCCAGATGCTATAATTTCCAGATTAGGGGCCTCCCTGAGGCAATCACAGAAGTCCATGGCGCGGTACGGGACTTTATTAAAGAATCATCCCGGGCATAACTGAGCACCGCCTGGAACTCGATAGAGCCCATAGAGTTCTTCAACCGCCACGTTCAGATGGTTTACCCAGAGACATTGTAGTGAAACCACATTTTTATGGGGTCAAGGAGGAAGTTATGAAAACCTCTAGAAATTCCACCAACCTAACTATTCAGGGCCATGCCATCCAAGTCTTCGCGGACCTGTCTCCTTCCACCATCCAGAAAAGAAGAGCACTAAAACCCCTCTTGGAAGTCCTCTCCAAAGCAACCATCAAGAATTGGTGGTCCTTCCCATTCCGATTGTCCTTTGCCTTCAAAGGCAAGACTTTTGGCTTCTCTACCTTCCAGGAGGGACAACAACTATTGGTCAAACTGCACCTCATCTCCCTGGACTCCTCCTCCACGTCTCTTCATAAAAGCTCAGGCCCCTCCAAGCGGCCATCACCTCAGAGCCCATTACCTCCAATATGGCGGAAGCAATGACCCAAGCGTGCCAAGGACTCTCATCCACTTTGATCCCCCACCTTTGGTTCCTGCCTGTAATTTACCTTCCTTGAGTGATACTGTGGTCCTTGAAATTCACAGTGACCACCTAGCTCTGGCGGGTGATCAATTCACCCATTCTACCTTTTTGATGTTTGGTGTGGCTTGTTTGGGGCAATCTCCGTCTCCCCCTGTTTTTCCGGGGCCTTTGGGCTACTGGAGGAATGGGAGGGGGGTGGCCCCCTGCGGGTTGCCCGGTTTCTCTTTTTAAATTCTTCAGTTTTTAGGCCATTGCCTTTGTTACTGCTGATGGTTTTTGATTAGTTGTTGGCTCTCAGCCGATCAGGACATTTTTTCAGGACTTGCCCGGGTACATTAAAATGTTCTCAATCTAGCGATTGGGAGCCCTCGTTAACCTTAGAATGTTTGTTATTATTTTCTTCTAGTTTATAGAGTTACAAGGAGATCCTCTGCTACCTTCATCTCATTTTTAACGGGTCCTTGTTTCAGGCTGGAGCGGACATCATGCTCCTCCCTCTGTTCCTGGGAATCGGATGGCAGATTTCCCATGGACAGATGTACATCTGCCTTGTCGGCAGACATGTAATTGTCTCATCCTGAGATTGGGGGTTCTTTTCAGAATCCCCAATGCCAGTATTTTGAGGGGTTCTGTGGCGGTTTTTGGCCACTCTCCTCCCAAGTTTATTATTTGTACTTTTCTTCCTTTGTATTTTCTCCTCTCATCTATTCTGTTTCGTCTTTCACATCTTAGGCTACAGGGAAACACGGTATCAGCTGAGTCGTCAGGAGTCAAAATCCTCTCCATAGGGCAGGGCATGCTCCCTTGTCCCCACCAGCAGATCCAGGTAAGCTCCCAGGTGGGCCCCCCCTCCAGTGATGTATGAATCGCATCCTCGGTACCAGGACAATGACCTCTAAACCCCATTCCGTCCTGAGAATAGCAACGCATAACGTCCAGGGCCTTAATTCCCCAGTAAAGAGGAAAAAATACTTTAACCTTGCTTATTCCCAACACCTAGATGTACTTCTTCTTCAGGAAGCCCACTTCCCAGAACAATTCAAACCTTAATATATACACTCTAAATACCCCCAATTTTTTCTGGCAAATGCTCCCGATAAGACTAGGGGTGTGGGTGTCCTCTTTGCCAAGCATGTGGCCTTTTCCCCTCTGAAAGAAATTAAAGATCCGGGGGGCAGGTTTATCCTCCTCAAAGGAACCTTGGGAGGAATAATTTATACATTCATTTCATACTATGTGCCTAACCAAGGCCAAGCTAAATTTCTCCATGGGTTGTTTAACCTTATCTTGCCACACCTAAAAGGGACGGTGATAATGGGAGGCGACTCAAACATCGCCTTAGACCACATGCTTGACAAATCAGGACCGGAACACTCCCGCCTGCTCCGCCCACCAAAACACAGCCTTAAACTCGCCAGGCTTCTTCACTCGTTGGGTTTGGTGGACGTGTGGAGGGAACTCAACCCTAAGTTGAGGAATTATACACATTACTCAGCTCTCCATAAGAGTATGGCTAGAATAGACCACATATTCACGTCGGCTCATACTATCCCTTTGATTTCTAAATCATATATTAAAGACTCCCCCTTACCAGATCACTCATCTGTTGTAATACTTATGAAAGCGGACCTAAAGAAAAAGAAAAATTCTTATTGGCGTCTTAATGAGACTCTCCTGAACAATCCAGTTCACTGCACTTTGTTGGAAAACGAACTTAAAGAATATTTTTCATTGAATGATAATGGGGAAGTCTCTCAAACAACACTATGGGCTGCTCATAAGGGGGTCTTGAGGGGGAAGATTATCCAACTAGCGAACAGGCTCAGAAAGGAAAGGAAGATAGACATTGAGAAGCTTGAGCTGACTTTTCATGACCTCTCCAAATCCCACAAGAGGAACCCAACTCCTCAATCCAAGGCCAAACTGGAAGCAGGAAGAGTAGCGTTAAACCTAGCCTTGACTACTAGTGCTGAGAAACAAATTGAATAGTCCAAAGCTAACTTCTACCTTCAAAGAGACCACATAGGCCCAAGGTTGGCTGCCAGGCTGTCCCCGAAATTTAAGACCTTCTCTTTTCCTAGGGTAAGGGACTCTTCTGGGGAATTGACCCAAAATCCACAAAGAATTATGGCTCTTTTTCAAGACTTTTATGCTAATCTCTATAAGTCGGGGAAAACGGCTAAGCCCCCTCTCCCCAACTCCTTTCTAAATAATATTGCTCTCCCCAGTCTCTCAGAGGAACACACAGACGCTCTAGAACAGCCCTCGGTAGAGGAGGTTCTGGAGGTGATTAAAAAACTTAAGAAGGGCTCTGCTCCTGGCCCTGATGGATTTTCCTCTTATATGGATTTTCCCCTTATAAAGCTTTCGCCCCCATCTTAGCCCCCTATTTAACTAAATTCTTCAATTCCATACAAGCAGGTTCCACATTGGCTAACGAGGCCAATCGGGCCTTCATTACGGTCATCCCCAAACCCGGTAAAGACCACTCGGACATCAGCAACTATAGGCCCATATCTTAAATTAATAATGACCTTAAAATTTTGACCAAAATTTTAGCCAACAGATTGTCGAAGTTTATAGGTAATTATGTCCATAAGGATCAGGTGGGCTTTATACCGGATAGACAGGGCCTGGATCAAATCCGTAGAGCAGTAGACATCATCTCTCTCCTCAATTCGGGCTGGGACGGAGGCCCACGCCAGGAAGGGTATCTTTTATCGGTGGACCTACAAAAAGCATTTGACTCGGTAGACTGGTCTTACCTTTTTGAGATCCTCCACAGATGGGGCTTTGGCCCGAAATTCTTACAAATCTTGAGAGTTCTTTATTCCAATCCTAGCGCCCAGGTCAAACTTCAAAACTACTTGTCAGACCCCTTTAATATTTCCAGGGGAACCAGGCAGGGATGTCCTCTCTCACCTCTTGTGTTCGCGATTGCAATGGAATCCCTCGCAATCGCTATTAGAGATGACTCAGACATCAAGGGGGTGAAGTGTGGTCCACACACGCATAAATGTGCGTTATTTGCTGACGACCTACTTTTATTTATATCGTCTCCTCTCACCTCTGCCCCTCGATTGATTCATCTCCTACAAGAATTTGGGGAGATTTCAGGGTTGCATATAAATTGGTCTAAATCAGCAGCTTTAAATATCTCTACCCCAGAGACAACAGTTCTGTGTCTTAAAGAGCTATATAAGTTCTCCTGGAACCCCAACAAATTACCTTACCTGGGGGTCAACCTGGCAGCTAACATTAACCTTTTTTATGAGGCCAACTACCCTCCGCTATATAAAAAAATTTCAGATGCTCTTATCAGATGGGATCAGGAGGGCCTCTCTTGGCTAGGGAGGATAAATTCAGTCAAGATGACACTTCTCCCTAGGATACTTTATTTTTTTAGAGCGCTCCCTATACCCATTAGGAAACCTCACTTGCTTAAATTACAATCGCAAATTCTGAAATTCATCTGGGGCCGTAAGGGATACTAATATCTTATATAAGAGTCGTAAACAAGGTGGTCTGGGTCTCCCTCACTTATTCAAATACTATCAAGCAGCCCAATTAACCCAATTCTCAATCATCTATGCCAGAGTTGACAAACCCGATTGGGTATCAATGGAGAGGCAGGCGGTTCCGTTGAACACCATCGATTACTTAGTGGGAGCTCCTCATAAGCTTAGACCCCCAATCCTTGCCCCTACCTTATCCCACTCAGTAGCCCTCTGCGACTCGGCTCTCAGGTCCCCTAACTTGATATCAAGTCTCCATCCTCTCAATCACCTGTTCAACAATCCCCACTTCCCCCCAGGCCTAGACATCCGGGCATTTCAGTGGTGGACGAACAAGGGTCTATTCCGAATAGGTCATTTTCTGACCCCCTCCGGCCCTCTCACGCTGGCACATTGCATTAATAAGTTAGATATGCCCCCTACAGAAACATTCCGGTTCCAACAAATACATCATTTCTTATCCTCTTGGTGGAAACTTAGGAACAATCCCACTAATATTACTCCCTTTGAAAAATGGTGCTCTAAATTAGAGACCCAAAGGGGAGGTATATCCCTGATTTATGCATCACTGGTGGAGAGCCCACATAAACCTCCTTTTACGGAGAAATGGGAAAGAGACTTGGCTGTAGACTGGGAAGCAGACGAGCGGAACTCCCTGATTCAGAGATCTTACAAAGGGATAGTCAATATCTCTAAAGGGAGGCCAATTTAAAGGTAATCACCCGTTGGTACCTAGTTCCTTCCAGGTTGGCTGCTATGTTTCCAAGCTCCACAGACACGTGTTTCAGAGGGTGCGGCAATAGGGGATCCTATCTCCACATTTGGTGGTCCTGCCTACGAATAAGGGGGTTTTGGAACAGAATGTTTCACCTGCTTAGAAAACTCACGGGCCATCCGCTCCCTCAGAAACCAGAAACAGCACTTCTCAATTTCAGACCGGGTGGCTTGTCTAAATACTTTTTTTAACTTACCCACTTCCTCTTGCTTGGTGCCAAAATAACCATTGCTAGAGCTTGGAAACGCCCCTCAGTGTCCTTTATGGCAGCAAAACATAAGATTTCCTGGATTATGACTCAGGAAAAACTCGCAAGCATCATCCTTGACTCGGCTGTGAAATTTGACCTTGTCTGGGAACCCTGGAGGAAATACTTAAATCTCCCTACCTGATTCTTGACTCTCTCTTTTATATACCAGACTACCTGTAGCCGTCTTCCTTCTCTCGTTCTTTTCCTCACTTTATATACCGTTCTTTGTCTCCTCTACTACTTTGTGCCTTCCCCCCCTCCCTGTTTGGATATAACGATGTTGTTGAGCACTGACTTATGCAGGTTTTTTTTTTTTATTATCTCGTGGCTGGGTACGGGATTCAACTATATCACCCAAGCAATTTTGTATATAACTTTAGACTTGTCTTTTCAGCTGTTAAAAATGTACGCAGCTTTGGTTCTTATTGTGCCAGGCCCTCACAGACTTTTGGTGGGGTTTTCAGGTCGTTTGGGCTCTTCTAACCAAAGGGGTCCCCTTGCATTTATGTTAGAGACGGTGTTAATTCCCTTGTCCACAGCATGATCCCATCAGGGGTGGACTGGGGGGTTCCCATTGCCCAGATATGAATCAACTAGAATTCTCGGTTCATTAACCCCTATATCAGGTCTGACCTACCTTCCCCCTTTCCTTTTTTTTTTTTTTTCTCCCCCTAGCCTGATCTTGGTGCTGGCCTGCACAGTTAGGGCCAAAAGAGGCACTGTCTTTTCTCTCAACGTTACTTTATACTGCTTATGTTTGTATAATTTTATTTGGATGATTTGGGTTTATTCCCTTTTTTATGTGATTTTTTTCACTTGTTAAAATCTAATAAAATTCTTGAAATGAAGAAAAAGTCCTCTGCTTCATGAGTCCACCGAAGAAGTTCCTTGAAAACTGAAGAAGCCCTTGTTCTCTAGCAAGATGCCCCACTGCCAAGATCCATGGTAAGGTAAAGTGTCCCCCCCACCTGCATCATGCAATTGGCTGAGTGTCCCACTGCCGGGGTCAGACGACTGTGTGTCCTGCTGGCTGAATTTCCTGGGATGTAACACATTCGCAGCTTCCAGTCCCTCAACACAGTAGATAACCCAGCACCGGGGTCACACGGGTTATCTTCAAATTTAGCCCAGGGGTCATGTGACTGAATAGCTTGCCTGGTCTCCAGGACTTGCATTGCGCATCAAGAACCCATTAGGCCTCTCTGAGGCACCGGTTACCCAACCTGGGTCCCCTAGTACACTCAGAGCTGTGGCAATCGCTCCCAGATCATGGCCTGGCACAGATCGTACTCCACCATTCCCTAGGAGTTTACCATGACCAAGGTCATCAAGGCAAATGCAGCCATTAGTCATCCATGTTATGTCTAGACCACCAGGCTCGGGCGCCATAGGAGCAACACACTGCCAGAGGGACTCTACTGAGGAAACCGTCAGCTGAATCTTAGGCCAAGTAGACAACCCATATAAGTCACGTGAAGGTTCAGAGCTTTTTGACCCATTAACAGGTGAACACTCAGCCTTTACACAACCATCCAACTGATCAGGCTGAGCAGCGGGCAGAAGCACATCAGACTGGATAGCGGGCACCGGATCGTCAGACTGGTCAGCAGACACCGGAACATCAGACTGGACAGCGGGCACTGGGACATCAGGCTGGACAGCGGATTCCGGATCATCAGACTGGTCAACGGACACCGGATCATCAGACTGGACAGCGGGCACTGGGTCATCAGACAGGGCAGTGGGCACAGGATTGTCAGACTGGACAGTGGGCACTGGAACATCAGACTGAACAGCAGGCACTGGATCATCAGACTGGATAGCAGGCAACAGAACATCAGACTGGACAGCGGGTACCAGGTCATCAGACCGGACAGTGGGCACTGGATCGTCAGACTGGACAGCGGGCACTGGATCATGAGACTGGACAGCGGGCACTGGATCATCAGACTGGACAGCGGGCACTGGATCATCAGACTGGACAGCGGGCACTAGAACATCAGACTGGACAGCAGATACCGGAACATCGAACTGGACAGCAGGCACCAGATCGTAAGACTGGACAGTGGGCACTGAATTGGCAGACTGGACAGGGGGCACAGGATCGGCAGACTGGACAGCGGGCACTGGATCATCAGACTGGGCAGCAGGCACTGGAACATCTGACTGGACAGTGGGCACTGGGTCGTCAGACTGGTCAGCGGGCACAGGATCAGCAGGCCAGACAGCGGGCGCAGGATCAGCAGGCTGGGCAATGGGCACCGGAACAGCAGGCTGAACAGCGGGCACTGGAACAGCAGGCTGGACAGCATGTTTAGGTCTGTCTGAAGCAGGCCAAACTTTATCAGCAATCGTGAAGGTAGACTGGGGCATATTGGCTGGTGTGGAGGCAGGCTGGAACAGATCGGCTGGTGTGGAGGCAGATTGGCGCAGATTGGTCGGTGTGGAGACAGACTGGGGTACATTGGCTGGTGTGGAGGCAGTATTGGATACAGGCTGGATAGTGCAGGTTGGGAAAAACTTCAGTTTCTTCTTAGGTTTTACCACTGGAGTTCTGTAAGTAACTGCAGGGCTGTAAATAGGGGATGTAGCTGATGGAAGAGTATGGCTGGCGTATGGTAAGGAGGGAGTGGTCAATAAGGGGGATTTTTGTGGAATTGTTGCAGGAAGCGGAGAAGAGGAAGGTGGGTTAAAGGCAGATTAGGTGCAGCAGGTGGAAACGGGGTACTGATACTTGGTCGGTAGCAGAGTATATTGGCCTGTGACTGTGGTTGCTGTAGTTGAAGGAGAGAAGGAACTTTGAGCAGGTAGGTCTCTAGTGGCAGGGATTGGTTGGTGCAAGCTGACTGGGGCTGAATGCAATATATATCTGACCATGCCTTTAGTATAGGTTGAACAAAATTCGGTACATACGGCCTGTCTGACAAGAGCCTGCACTGGATTTATGCACTCTATTAACACCTGTCGAGGGCGTGTTGAATAATGCTCAAAGAAATAAGCCGAGTCATCTTCGAGTAACCATAACAGCGATTCTACCTGAGCCTTGCTGAAGGGAGGGGAAAAATCATCACTGCCCTTAGGAATGCTGGACAAAGCCAACTCTGCGCACACTTGAATCAAAGGCTGAACATCATTGAACAACATACTGCCCTGATCAACTAGGACATGAGCCAGACGTATACATTCCAAAAGCTGATCCCTAGTCCACTCCTTCAATGTTTGGCGGCAATAGTCATGATCCTCTGTCACCAGCAGAGAGAAATAAACAACCTCCTCTGGATGCATGTTGCCACCAAAACCAAGATGGCTTCCCTGTGCAGTCACATCTGGGTAGGACTGGCCTTGGTGTTATGTCAGGAACTGGTGTGACCAGAAATGTGTGAACTGCACAGAGAATACCAGACACAATGTAAAGTAAATAAGGTGATTTATTAAAGATATAAGTAAAATGGTGATCCAAACGCACATCTAATATAATAAACAGTGTAAACAACCACAGCAACAGAAATAGTGAAAACTGCTAAAACAGGTATAGGGAAATATCCAAACCATAAATGTAGCCAGGCCAGGGTCATGCACGGGAGATCAATCAGAGGGGGCAGGGAGCAAGATAAGGCAGAAACCAGGAACAGATGACGGGAAAGCCGGTGAGACAGGATCAGACTGGAGGGGGTCCAGGAGCAGATTCAGGGTTCAGGATACAGGGTTCAGGATTCCAGATACAGGATTTGGGATTCCAGATACAGCATTCAGGATGGCAGATACCGGATTCAGGATTCCAGAAACAGCATTCAGGATTACAGATGCAGGGTTCAGGATTCGGGATACAGAGGCACATGGAGGACAAACACCCAGGCACTAAGCATATGGTAAACAGGGTTTAAATATCCTTCCTGTAACGAGCGTCAGGTGGTGACTCATGAGCCTCTGATTACTGGGAGACATCCGCTGGTGGACACTGGAACTGCAGCCCATGGATCCCCGAGCCACAGCGCCACCCACTAGAGGGACTATTACTAACAAGTGGTCTGAGATCTTTGCGCTGTTGTAGGGTTATGTTTGATAGGTCTTGGTATATATATATCAGCTGATTCATGGGTGATGTGTATTCGGTCATGGGCCTTTCTAAGGATTTCTTCCTTAGTGCGAAAGCTGGTTCGGCAGCATATTATGTCTCGTGGCGGGTCAGAATCTCTTCTTTTTGGCCGTAAGGCTCGGTGTATTCTTTCCATCTCAATGTGTTCTGTGGCTGGTCTGTCTAGGAGGTTATTAAAGATGGTTGTTACTGTTTGCTGTATTTGGTCGTATTCGATCGACTCTGGGATGCCACAGACTCGTAGTTTGTTTCTACATCCTCTGTTGTCCAGGTCTTCCATGTGTCTTTGCATGTCTCTTAATTGCAAGGTATATGAATCTTGCATATTTTGAAACTGATTTAATTGTATTTCATGTTGAGCAGCAGTGACTTTGACTTCTTGTACTCTATCTTTAATATCTTGTATATCATGCCTGAGTTCTGCTATGGCTGCCAAGAAGGTATCTGTGAGTGAATCCTCTATGTCTTTTGCAACTACATGTAAATCATTTCAGCTCAGAGCTGGTTGAGTCTGCTGCATATGTTGTATTTGTTGTGTGGGCGCTTGAAGTGAAGCTGAGTCTCTTATCATGCCTGGATTCTGTTGCATCTGCTGATGGTATGTAATGGGCTCTGTTGCTGTGGATTGTGGGGCAGGCAAGTATGCTGTGTTTTTTTTAGGAGCCTGCTGTTTTTCAGTATTTTGTCTGCTTTGTTGTGTCTCTGCACTCTGTGGGGATCGGGAGCGGGATGAGGATCTGCTCTGATTCGGTTTTCCCATATTTATACTGTAAGTATCTTTTTAGTCTCTGCTATACAGTTGTTTATTCCTCTATCGGCCGAGGCTCCAGATCTAAGCATCCATTTTAGCCTGAGGGTTCTTTGGGGGTCTTTTTCTATGTTATTATCTGCAATTTATATTCCCCCAAGGAATTCTTTAATCAGAAGGGCCGTTTGAGTCTTATGGCAGCACTGAGGAGAGGGATGGGTGTACAAAAATTGCATCGCTGGGGGGAGGGGGTGACCAATCCATCCAATTTTTGGACCAGGACCAAGCAGGGGTTGAGGAGGAGCAAGATGTAGGGTTTGCTGTGCTCATCCTGTCAGCAGAACCAAGTATGGTGATGGATTATGGCCAGGAGTCCTCAAAGATGGCAGCTGTGTATGGGATATTGCAGCCTCATTCACAGCCCTGGGGGGGTGACCAATCCATCCAATTTTTGGACCAGGACCAAGCAGAGGTTGAGGGGGAGCAAGATGTGGGGTTTGCTGTGCTCATCCTGTCAGCAGAACCGAGGATGGCGATGGATTATGGCAGAGAGTCCTCAAAGATGGCAGCTGTGTATGGGATATTGCAGCCTCACTCACGGCCCTGGGGGGTGAAGAACCCATCCAATTTTTGGACCATGACCAAGCAGAGGTTGAGGGGCAGCAAGATGTGGAGTTTGTTGTGCTCACCCTGTCAGCAGAACCGAGGATGATGATGGATTATGGCCAGGAGTCCTCAAAGATGGCAGCTGTGTATGGGATATTGCAGCCTCACTCATGGCCCCGGGGGGTGACCAATCTGTCCAATTTTTAGACCAGGAGAATGCAGGGGTTGAGTGGAGAGCGAGATGTGGGGTTTGCTGTGCTCACCCTGTCAGCAGAACCGAGGATGGCGATAAATTATGGCCAGCAATCTTGGAGATTCTCTCTCCTACGTCCTCTCCAGGCAGCTTCCAGACACACCCCCCCTCAGCATTTTTTTTATCACAGCACATCTTTTTTCAGTGTATTAGAATGTTGTTTATTTATCTTTATCTAAGATTACATTTTTATCTTAGCTTAAATTTCACCATTTGTCTAATAATAGTTTTGGTTTTAGCTAATATACAATATAGATATATTTTTTTAAATATACAATATTTTAAACCTGCATATTCAAAGCAATTTATACATAATTGTAAAATCAATTTAACTGAAGCATGTCTACACAGTGTTATTTATGCAGGGCAATTCTTCAACATGGTAGTGTGTTTGCCTGAAATATAAATTGTACGCAGAGGAATAAAAGTGAAGCCTTTACATGTAGGGCTTGTATACCTAAACAATAGGATACAAATGAACATTCTAATCCATGTTTATTCCCAATAGAGAAAAATAAATAACTATTTTAATAATAGAAATCCTTATGTTTTTCATGGGTTCCAGTACAGCAGTTTTAAAGACAATATAAAACAATATTTTTATTATGGTAACAGAACTTTGTCAAAAAGAAGGTAATGCAAATGTTCTGTTCTTTCCATAGTCATTTTAACTATCACTAATGTCAGGATTATCAAAAATTATCCATTTCCATTTTGACAACATTATGTCTAGGGATGGGCCCATGGTTTGAGTCAAATTGAGAACATTATGGTGCGTTCACAGCGACTTCGCTGCCGCGGAGCACTCCATAATGCATTGCGTGCAGACGGTGCGCACACATCCTCCTCCATGGGAGGGCTCCCGCCGTCTGCCCGCTGTTTGTTATGACAATTTATTGATATGGCAGGGCGGGGTCATGCAGCGACTTAAGCAAGTGAACCTGCCCCTTCTGATGTCATGTGATGTCAGAGGGGGCAAGTCACACACGTACATCACCGAGTGGCCCCGTCCTGCCATATAAATAAAGTGTCACAACAAAGCAAGCTCAGTTGGCAGGAGCCCTCCCATGGAGGAGGAGCTGTTGCTTTTTTTTCACCGTGATCGACAATGGATTACAGTGGGGGGACACTTATTTTTATTTTTTAACCACTTGCCGACCGCCGATCGGCATCTGACGGCGGCAAAGTGGCTCGTTCCCGCAAATCGCCGTCATACGACGGCGGCTGCGGGAACGTGTATAGTGAGCGCGCGCGCGCCGCCGGAGGCGCGCCCGCACGCTCACTGTGTCCAGGGGGGGGCAGGGAGCGGGTGCGGTGGCTTCGATTGCCGCCGGCCACCCGCGATGCCCCCCCCGGAGCGAATGAGCGGAGGTCCGTGTATGTAAACACGGACCTCCGCTCTGTGTGAGGGGGAAGGGCTGTGATCACAGCCTTCCTTTACGTGAAGGCTGTGATAACTTCCCTTCCCCAGATAGGCAGTCCCCCATACAGTTAGAACACGCCCAGGGAACATAGTTAACCCTTAGCGCGCCCCCTGCAGGTTAACCCCTTCACTGCCAATGGCATTTACACAGTAATCAGTGCATTTTTATAGCACTGATCGCTGTATAAATGCCAATGGTCCCAAAAAAGTGTCAAAACGTTCCGCCATGTCCGCTGCAATATCGCAGTACCGCAAAAAATCACAGATCGCCGCCATTTTTAGTGAAAAATAAAAAAAAATTAAAAACCCCAAAAATGAATTCTCATCATCCGTAAACGCGACCACTTTTGCGCAAACCAATCAATAAACGCCGATTGCGATTTTTTTTATCGCAAATATGAGGAAGAATATAAATCGGCCAAAAACGGTGAAAAAAAATGTTTTTTTATATTTTTTTTTTTGGATTTGTATTTTAGGAAAAAGTAAGAAATTTGTTTTTTTTTTGCAAAATTGTCGCTCTTCTTTTGTTTATAGCGGCGATCAGAAATGACGCAGCGGTGATCAAATACCACCAAAAGAAAGCTCTGTTTGTGGGAAAAAAAGGACGCAAATTTCGTTTGGGTACAACGTCGCACGACCGCGCAATTGTCAGTTAAAGCGACGCAGCGCCGAATCGCAAAAAGGGCTCCGGTCCTAAAGCTGGAAATCCTTCCGGGGCTGAAGTGGTTAATAAAGGACTTGTCCCTAATTTTCTCTTGTGTTTTTTTTTTTGGTGAATTAGTAGGGATACGATGTACCCGATACTAATTCACATAGGGTGGGGGGCCGGGATCTGGGGGGCCTCCTTATTAAAGGGGGCTTCCAGATGCCAATAAGCCCCCCACCCGCAGACCCCGACAACCACAGCCCAGGGTTGTGGGGAAGAGGCTTTTGTCCACATAAACATGGGGACAAGATGCATTGGGGTAAGGGGCACATAGCCCCCCTGCCCCAAAGCACCCATACTCCCCATGTTGAGGGCATGTAGCCTGGTACGGTTCCGGGGGGGGTGCTCACTCATACCCCCTATCCTGGCTGGCCAGGTTGCATGCACGGATAAGGGTCTGGTTTGGACTATTAGGGAGGGCCCCACGTCAAATTTTAAAAAAAATTTGGTGTGGGGTTCCCCTTAAAATCCAAACCAGACCCGAAGGGCCTGGTTTGGACTGGGGGTGTGGGGCTACGCAAATTTTTTCAGTGATTTTTCTGTATATTGCCGGGAGCCGGCAATACATTGCAGCGGCGATAATAAATGATAATTTTTCATTCACAAATGTAAATTTTGCTCTGGCTATGTTCTAAACATCACAGAGGTGCAGCCTTTTACAGGAAAACTAAGGGACCCCCCCCCCCAGGCACATTATTTAAAGAAATATTTCATTTTTATTATTTCACTTTAAGCATTATTAAAATCACTGCTCCTGAAAAAATAACCAATTCAAAAACTTTTTTTTGCATTGATACATGTCCCCTAGGGCAGGACCCGGTTCCCCATAAACTTTTTAGGGCAATAACTTGCATATCAAAAATGATGTATGTTCCGCGCAAACGGATGATGATACGTTTTTTTCTCTATGAGCTGCTGCCTCCACCGAACTCCACAAGTGTGTAGTTATGTTAATATAGTAAGATTAAGGTGGGTAGGCGCTGCTCTACTAATATAAGAGAAAATCTGATTTAAATTAACGATTTTATGATCAACTCATATAATTTCCAGGATGCTGGTGAGTACCGGGTTTAAATGCTTAGGAAGAATCGCCACATAAAAGAACTTTATATTAAAGCTGCAATGCTCAAATGATATTTAAAAGATATATAAAAGGTGCAGGTGGGTTAAAAAGGAATATTGTGTATATGAAATTATGTATATAAAGTGAACAATCAATGTATCTTTTAACTACAATAGTGATAAAATCCAGACATAAATGTAGAAATATAAAAATATAAAAAATATAAAATATATATTTGATCCTAAACTTGATGATTATGTGAGCAGTATGAATTAAATGTGCATGATTAAATGGATTCTTGTAGATTCATGTGTGACATTCATAAAAGTGTGTCATTGTGTAAACAAATACGTATAGTGCAGGAGATTCCATAAAGTGCATTAAAATATGTAACTCAATAATGGTTAGATCAGATATCTAGACAAAAAATGTATCAACGCATATATGCTGTATAAAATACTAAACAATATCGAAACGATATTCCAAACAAAGTGCAAACGTGCTGAACAATTAGTCAAACCAATTTTTCAAAAAATCTTTCAGAAAAGTGCAGTCAATAAAGTGCATCACTCAAACCAAATGAACAGTGACAGTCTCCCCAAAATAGTGAGTAAAGTTGCTTTCAGTGAGTCTCTATGATGACAAAAGCGGTATCTTTTCCACTGCAAATCTGCGGTCACTCCAGTAGACATCCTATGATGAAACGCGTAGGGCGGGGCTTCTACGTCACATGTCACTTCCGGTTACAGGCCGTGGAACGCAGAGGACACGGCGGATATCCTGTTGATTGTAGTTGCTTGACTTTTACTGCATACACGTGAGTGCTTTTGCAACTTACCATTAAAATTAGACATACAATATTGCGCAAGATTGTGGTTTCTCTTTACATGCTCTGATCGAGTGGAGGTGGCGAGCAACAGTGTTCTTTATACTACTGAGCGTGTACCCCTTCAATGGGGAGCACGTTCCGGTGAGTGGCTTTACATTGGGAGTGCACGGGGGGGAACACTTGATGCACAGATTTGCAGTGGAAAAGATACCGCTTTTGTCATCATAGAGACTCACTGTTTGAAAGCAACTTTGGTTGGTGACAGAGGGTACTATGCCCAGAGGTGCATGGTTTGCCTGCAGATGAAGCTGTCTGATGGTTCCAGATGCAGAGTCACCCAGTATCAGAGAAGGTAGTCACAGTAAGTGATACTCTGAAGGTGCTGGCGGATCTTGGCAAATGGGTAGGGCAGGGTACAATGTCAGGAGCCAGGCCGAGGCTCAAACACTGAAGATCAGGCAGGAACAAGGCAGGAAGAGAGGTTGAGGTCAAGCCAGGGTCAAACACAGAGTGGCAATTGGAAGCAGGCAGGAGAGGGTCCATGGAGCAAGCCGGGTTCAGAGCCAGGAGAGAAGTCAGAGCAGGTCAGGGAAAGCTGGGTCAGTAACAGGTAATTACACAGAAGTACAAGGCACAGGAACACAGGATACAAGGCTGACGATACTCCAGCAATTTATGAAAGCCACTGGTGTCCTTATATAGGCCAGTAACCACTGGCAATTAGCATGTTCTCTGAAGGCACATTCGCACGTTCACCACATTATACGAAGGCACGTTCACTGCCACACACGCACGTTCGTTACTGAATGCTGTTTGCTAAGGCGCCTACACGAATCAGTGCAGCCATCTTGGATATTGGCAAATCTGCCAGTTCTTCTCCGAATTCTTCCCTGACAGACTTGTTAGTGTTACAAGGTCTCAGGTGTGAATGGGGAGCAGGTGTGTTAAATTTAGTTTTCTTACTCTCCCATACTGGTCACTGGAAGTTCAACATGGCACCTCATGGCAAAGAACTCTGTGAGGATCTGAAAAAAAAATGTGTTGCTCTACATAAAGATGGCCTAGGCTATAAGAAGATTGCCAAGACCCTGAAACTGAGCTGCAGCACGGTGGCCAAGACCATACAGCGGTTTAACAGGACAGGTTCCACTCAGAACAGGCCTCGCCATGGTCGACCAGAGAAGGTGAGTGCACGTGCTCAGCGTCATATCCAGAGGTTGCCTATGGGAAAAAGATGTATAAGGGCTGCCAGCATTGCTGCAGAGGTTGAAGGGGTGGGGGGGTCAGCCTGTCAATGCTCAGACCATACGCCGCACACTGCATCAAATTGGTCTGCATGGCTGTTGTCCCAGAAGGAAGCCTCTTCTAAATATGATGCACAAGAAAGACCACAAACAGTTTGCTGAAGACAAGCAGACTAAGGACATGGATTACTGGAACTATGCCCTGTGATCGAATGAGACCAAGATAAATTTATTTGGTTCAGATGGTGTCAAGTGTGTGTGGCAGCAACCAGATGAGGAGTACAAAACAAGTGTGTCTTGCCTACAGTCAAGCATGGTGGTGGAAGTGTCATGGTCTGAGGCTGCATGAGTGCTGCAGGCACTTGGGAGCTACAGTTCATTGAGGGAACCATAAATGCCCACATGTACTGTGAGAGAGCATGATTCCCTCCCTTCGTAGACTGGGCCACAGGGCAGTATTCCAACATGATAACAATCCCAAACATACTTCCAAGACGACCACTGCCTTGCTAAAAAAGCTGAGAGTAAAGGTGATGGCCATGCATGTCTCCAGACCTAAACCTTATTGAGAATCTCTGGGGCATTCTCAAATGGAAGGTGAAGGAGCGCAAGTCTCAAGTATCATCTACCAGCTCTGTGATGTCATCATGGAGGAGTGGAAGAGGACTCCAATGGCAACCTGTGAAGCTCTGGTGAACTCCATGCCCAAGAGTGTTAAGGCAGTACTGGAAAATAATGGTGGCCACACAAAATATTGACTTTTTGGGCCCAATTTGGACATTTTTACTTAGGGGTGTACTCACTTTTGTTGCTAGCGGTTTAGACATTAATGGCTGTGTGTTGAGTTATTTTGAGGGGGGAGCAAATTTACACTGTTATACAAGCTATTTACTCACTACTTTACATTGCAGCAAAGTCTCATTTCTTCAGTATTGTCACATGAAAAGATATAATAAAATATTTACAAAAATGTGTGTGGGGGGGGGGATCACTTTTGTGAGATACTGTAGACATTATCAGCTAAGACTAAGGCTCCTGCCGAAACCGGTCAGTGTTATTGTTTTACTTTCACTCTGATATACCAATAAACTACACTGCAAGGAACTCAGTGTTGCCGGCTTTTTTCTGCTGTCTGCTACTTAGAATGTGATGGCACGCATCAAGCTCAGGCACCTGTGAGTGGATCTGGTGTGTAGATTGGGTTGTCCCTGTAGAGAGCGATGTTACCTGTCTACCTTCCTCTACTGTAGACATTATTGCAGCAGTGCACAGAGTGAAACGCTGGTCCTGCTGGTAAACTACATTTTAAAACTGACACAAGGCTGCAGCTGCTCGGATTAAGTATACACAATAAAATTTTACATAAAATAAGGAAGGACTATTGTGCACACTGCATAGGCCTTATTTCTAAAATTTTGTGTAGGCCTTATTGTCTATAACATATCCATATTTATCTTCAGAGAGTCAAAAAAGTAAAGTTTATGATTTCCAGATTGAAGTAACCTGGTACATTCAAAATATATAGTATTTCTACAATTTCTTGTAGTCCTCATTAGGTAAAATACATCTCTTGTTTAGACTTGAAAGACAAAAAATTAATTAAAGTTTATTCAGATTAAAAAAGAAGTGGTATTCTACTCACAGCATGCATAGCATTTTTGCAATTCCTTGTAGGTGACATTGGCTAAACTACATCTTCATTAAGCTTTGGAGTATCAAAAAAAATGTAATGCTTATATTTTTCACAGTATTATGGAAGAAATATGGTACACACTGCATAGGTGTAAATGCATAGGTATAAATGCTGCAAAAAAAATCTTGTAAGCCTCATAAGCACTAACCTGAGGGAAACAAGTGTATATTTCTCTCTTTTATAGAAAATGAATAGTGTACAGACTGCTTAGATGGTATTTCAACATTCTCTTGTAGGCCACATTTTAAAGAAAATGACAAACCACATGTTGTTTTACAGCAAAACAAGTCCACAGCCACAGATTTTGAGGCACAATGCAGAACTGGCCCAGCAGAAAAAAGTTTATCCAAATTTTGTAGCTGATGAACAGCTATAGACATAGGTGTGATACCTTTACTGTCTGATCACCTAAATACACCATAAACATTGAGGAGCAACACAGAATTGATGCTGCAGGAAAAATACCAACATTTTGCAGCTAAGGAACAGCAGTGGAAACATTATATGTGGCACTTTGAACGTTCTAAAGACCCAGATTAGGGAGGCAACACAAGAATTTAAGACTGGCAGAACATCATCAGTGGCAGCAAGCCAGCAAGAGAAGAAGACTCTGGTAATGGTGACACGATCTAGTAAGGGTGGCAGGATCAAGTAATGGTAGCAGGCCAACAGCAATAGTAAGGAATGTAATGCCATTATCTATTGATATGGTGTAGAGAAAACTTGCTGAGAGAATGATGCATGGATTCTGTTGCTTATCTGGAATGATTTTTTGAAACTTTTAGCATTCTGGTCCCGAATAAATCCTTACCCTTATTACTTTTATATGGAGTAAGGCCTTTTGGTGTTATATATTACTTCTCTACTACCTCTAATATCTACTGTAGATCTAGATGTGGTGGGTTAATCCCATGGGCCGGTAGGTGCATATCTACACCTGGAGCCTGATACCTTATATAGATTGCTTTTATAATAGTTTTTGGATTTATTTAATATTGCTGATAAGAACTACACACATTTTTTTGAAGTCAAACGCTGTATATGCTTGCATGGTCCTGAAGAATTGGGATTCCCGCGAAATGCATCGACCAGATCAAGCTTATCTAGAATATACATTCGATGTGACCTCATAGTTTGTATATTACATTGCTATATTGCAAAATGTGTGTTTTAATGCCAATAGGCATTTTTTTATCATTGTATAAATTTCAATAAACATATATTTTTTACTTTCAAAAATTTTTATTAAGTTTTCAGACAGAACAGAGTGAGATACCATATGTCACACAAAGATCAGAATAAACATTTACAGTTATTGCACCTTAAATACGTCAAATTAACCTGAAACATTTTTAGATTCCTGACTTTCTAGAGAGCTATTTCGGACTAAATCAGGAACCTACTAAAAACTGTAAGCACCTAGTAGGAGGGCGACAAAACTAGGCAAGTCTTCCCCTTCTCCAGGCACCCCATAATGGGAACAAGCTGTGCCCAGAGACGGGAGGGGCTTGCCCAGCCTTCTGAGGTTGCAGAGTCAACTAACTACTGCCCCCCTTTGGTTAATTGCGGAATCACAAGAGAGGTAGGTCACCTATTATGTGTATCAGCTAAAGGACCTATCGCTGGCTGAGGTGTCACGCTAAAGGATAAGTTATAGAGAAAAAGACAAAAGAGAGAAAGCAGGAGAGGAAGAAAACCATAGAGCACCTAACCAATTCCTGAACCAACTGTGTGCATTGGCTTAGACAAACCTGGTATAAAAGAAATACCAATGTAAGCCGCCCAAGGTTCCCAAATGTCCTCAAACTTCTTAGTTGTATCCAATAGGATGCTTGCTAATTTCTCTTGCAACATGATCCAGGATACCTTCCGAATGGCGGCAGCAAATGAAACCTTTGGCTGTTTCTAGGACTTTGCTATAGTAAACTTGGCACCAAGCAAGATGAAATGCATTAACTTCCTATTAGATTCTGATATATTCGGAACATAGGCGTTAAGGAGAGCAATCTCGGGGGATCTGGACACCCGGGCATCAGTTAATCTTTCAATGAGACTGAAAATTTTCCTCCAAAACCGATGTATTTTCTGGCACTCCCACCAGATATGCAGCATGGAGCCCAATAGTGAACAACCTTTAAACAAGTAGGATCCACTGAGGGATAGATGTGGGCAAGTTTAGCTGGGGTGAGGTACCACCTAGTGATAACCTTAACACTGGCTTCCATAAGGGTCGTATTTAGTATACCATGGAAGCATTTTGATAATGCGCCGTGCCAAAGGTTCATGTAAGAGGTGGAGGCAAGGGATGTGTAGATTACTGAGATGCCCCCTTTTTGCGCCATGGCTTGAGCACACCAAAGTTCATATAACGTTATTTTAGGTGGGAGAGGGTTGTCTTTCCAAATGTGCTGAAGGAAATGGGAAATTTGTTGGAACCTGAACCTTTCAGAAACCGGAAGATCAAGTTTGCTTACACAGTAGCTTAGAGATATAGGTCCCAAAGAGGAGAAGAAATGCCCTATGCGGTACAGCCCTTTGTCTAGCTACCACTTAAATGCCAGGATGTTTAACTCTGGTGGAAAGTCCGGATTGTGAAAAATGTGTGCTAAGGGTTTAAGTGGTAAAATTAGCTCATGTCAATCACAGCCGGTCATGTGATGTAAACAAAGCTTGTTACCGCGGTTCTCCCTGTCACACACCGATCGTGCGTGACAGGGAGATCGCGGTAACTGCTTGTTACCGCCAGATGTCCACCAAGCACACTGATCACCCCCCAATAAAGAGGACCTGTCACCACCCCATCAAAGTACATGTCACAGCCCATCAGAGTACCTGTCACCTGCCCAACAGAGTTCCAGAGTAACTGTCACCAGCCCATCAGAGTACAAGAGTACCTGTCACCTGCCCATCAGAGTACCCGAGTACCTGTCACCTGCCCATCAGAGTACCAGAGTACCTGTCACCAGCCCATCAGCGTACCAGAGTACCTGTCACCAGCCCATCTGAGTACCCAAGTACCTGTAACCAGCCCATCAGAGCACCCGAATACCTGTCACCTGCACATAAGAGAGCCTGAGTACCTATCACCAGTCCAGCAAAGTACCCGAGTACCTGTCACCTGCCCATTAGAGTACCAGAGTACCTATCACCAGACCATCAGCATACCAGAGTACCTGTGCCCAGACCATCAGCGTACCCGAGTACCTGTCACCTGCCCACCTGAGCACCCGAGTACCTGTCACCTGCCCACCTGAGTACCTGAGTACCTGTCACTTGCCCAACTGAATACCTGAGTACCTGTCACCTGCTCTTCAGATTACCTGAGTATCTGTCACCAACCCATCTTAGTAACCGAGTACCTATCTGCGGCCCAGAAGAGTACCCAAGTACCTTTTACCAATCCATCAGATTACCCGAGTACCTATCTCCAGCCCATCAAAGTACCCAAGTTCCTATCTGCAGCCCATCAGAATACCTGAGTACCTATCTGCAGCCCATTTGTTACGTACCTGACGGTGGAGTCTGTCTTGTGCAGGGAACAACCGCTCTTGTGCACCCGATTCAAGGACCCCTGGTAGTGTAGACAGAGGCCCGAGAGTGCGGGATGGCATGAGGGCTGGATGGTCACAGATGTTGTAGTGAGATTCCAGCAGGTCATGCAAACAGGAGAATGGTCGTACTAGCAGGGTTGGCAACGTGCAGGCAGAGAGGTACAAAAGGGTTAGGCAAGCGGATCGTCAAGTTCAGGCAAAGGTTCGTTAACGGGTGGGCAATTGCTTGGAAACGGACTTGAACTGCTAGGCGAACGGATTGGGAAAACATGGAGAGACGGACGTGC
>BLSH010524417.1:880044-897598 GCA_018402905.1 Glandirana rugosa | reverse complement strand
AGGCCTACCAAAAAAAAAAAAAAAAAAAAAAAAAGAATAGACCCAAACTGTTTATAGTATCCAGTGGAGAGCCCATCCGGACCCGGAGCCCATCTCTTCTTGAGATGTTTAATAACCTTCAAGACTTCAGTCTCTGAAATGGGGTCTTCCAATGCTAGGCTGTGTTCCCTTTGTAAGGCGGGCAGGGGGATTTTATCTAAGAGAGAGTGTTGGGAAGGCAAATCCCCAGTATCCCCTGACATATATAGGTTGGCATAGAATACATGAAATGTTGCCATGATTCTCTGAGGGTTTTGGGTGAGGACCCCAGAGGTGTCTTTCACTTTAGATAAAGTGAATGAACGACACTTCTGAGAAAGTCTAGAGGCTAATTTGGGGCCTATATGATCTTTCTGGATGTAAAAGTGGGTATTAGACCATTGGATCTGCTTCTCTGCTTGGGTAGTCAAGGCAAGCTTCAAAGCTGCCCTGCCTGCTTTAAGCTGGGAACGGGATCGTGGGGAAGGATTTTTTTTGTGAGCCTTGGCGAGTTTGTAAAAGTCTCGTTCCAGCTTGTCTAGGTCATTTTTCCTTTCCTTCTTAAGTTTAGCGGAGAATGCTATAATCCTACCCCTTATAACCATTTTGTGGGCAGCCCATAGAGTCATAGGTGAAACTTCGGAACTCGCATTCAACTTAAAGTATTCCTTGAGGTCCTCTTCTAGCATTGTGCAATGGACAGGGTTGTTGAATATAGATTCTTTCAGACGCCAGTGGGGTCTTTGCCCTGTCGCAGCCTGAAGCTGGGAGTAGACAACTACCATCAAGTGCTCAGAAAAGGGGGAATCTCTCATAAAAGATTTAGATACTAGTGGAATTGAGGGAGCACCCATCAAAACGTGATCAATCCTGGCAAAGGAATTATGAGGGGCCGAGTAATGTGTGTATTCTCTCAATTTCGGGTTGCATTCCCTCCATACGTCCACTAGCCCAAGAGAGAAAAGGAGCTTAGCGATCTTTAAACTCCGTTTCGGGGGCTGCAAAAGGTGGGTTCGGTTCGCCCCTGATTTGTCCAGCATGTAGTCTAAAGCTGTGTTAGAGTCCCCCCCCCAGAATCACTGTCCCCTCAAAATGGGGGGACAGGGAGTCCAACATGGAACGGAAAAATTGGACCTGGCCCTGGTTAGGGGCGTAATATGAGATGAGAGTACAAAGGTGACCCCTGAGTTCCCCAACTAAGAGAATAAATCTACCCTCCGGATCTCGGATTACCTGTCGCGATTGGAACCCAACTCCTTTGGAGAAGAAAATTCCCACTCCTCTTGTTTTATCTGGAGCACTTGCTAGGAAGAATTGAGGAAATTTTGCATGAATAAATTTCGGGTTAAAGTGGTCTGGAAAGTGGGTTTCCTGTAGGAGAAGAACCTCCAGATGTTGGGAATGGGTGGCCTGAAAGTATTTCCTGCGTTTCATGGAGGAATTTAGGCCTTGGACATTGTGGGATGCAAATTTCAACAAAGTCGGGGGGGTCAGGGGAGGATGTCATGGTGGCTTTGGGGGCTTATATGCATCACTGTGGGTTAACTCACCCAGCCCTGTAGTGGTTAGAGGACCGACGTCACCATCCATGAAAGGTGTGTCCGGGAACTTCAAACGTTCATCAAGAGGCTGCATCCTTGGAGCCTGGTGTGGGAGAGAAAATGAAGACGCATAGAAGAGGGAAGAGGAAGAATAGGAAACAAATAAGGGAGAAAACAAGAGAGGGGGCAGACGGGCAGTTGCCGTCAGACCCCTCCGAGTCCGGAGGATGGGGGTCAGAGCACTAGCCCCCAAACCTCAAGGACTACCTAAGAACGTCTGCCCAACTGGCAGAAACACGTCCGCTCCCGGGTAAACCATGCAGTGGTGCCCAAGAGCAGAGGGAGGAGCATGCCCACCGCCCCATCCCTAAAACAGCCCAGTATATACTATAAAGCAGGGCTAGCCCGGTATATGAAAATTACCATACCCCTCCAGGGCAGAAGGGCCCCCCTGATAGGGGGCGGAGCCCAAGAAAAGGAGGGCAGAGGAGAGAGAATGCCCTAACATAGGCCACCCCACCCCCCGGCCCCAGGGAGCCCCCCCCCCAGGAGGGGAAGAGAGCCACCGAAACCCCTCTGTGGCTTCAAGAGCCAAGATAGGGCACAAGTAATAGCAAAATAACAAGTAAAACTATAACTTGCAATGTGAACAAAAAAACCCCATAACTAATGGGTCCCTAGTAGATCCACACAAGCATCCGTGAATGGACCCGGCATCGACCCCACCCAGACCGCCCCGAACAAACAGAGGGGCTGGGTGGAATGGCACCAGGGCCGAGGACGATGGGAACCCCGAGACCCCCCTCCAGGCCTCACAGAAAATTCCCACTAGGCGCAGAGGGGAGCCCATGTACAGAATAACAACATAGAGTCCAACTGTAAAAAAGAAAAACACCATATATTAATTTAGTCCAGCGACAGTATCACATCATAGAAAGGAGGACCTCTCGGCCAGAGACAAGCCAAGGCAAATAAGGAATAATAACCCGTGTAACCCTACTTTAGGTCGGGGGGGTGCGAATCCTTAGACCTCTTCGATCGTGGGTTCCTCCACACCGGGGGGATGGGGCTCTGAGTAGAGGGACGCTTGGAGGGGCCCCCACCTTTGGAGTGAAAGTTGGACGATGAGTCCAGGGAAATAATATTCAGCTTGATCAAAAGTTGTTCTCCCTCATGGAAGGTACTGAAGCCATACTTTTTGCCCTTGTATGGAAAAGACAGGCGAAAAGGGAAGAACCACCAGTATTTGATGGATTTTTGGGCAAGAGCATCTAGTAAGGGCTTCATGGACCTCCATTTTTGGATGGTGACAGGAGAAATATCAGCAAAGACTTGTAATGCGTGACCCTGGAATGAAAGTTGGGGAGAGTTCCTAGACAGTCTCATGATCTCCTCCTTAACTGCATAAAAGTGGGGCTTGACCACGACATCTCTGGGCAAACCATCCGAGCGAGGGGCCTGGAGAGCCCTGTGGGCCCTATCCAGTTCCAACCTGTGTTCCGGAATATTGGGGATAAGGTCCTTGATGAAGGATTGTACAGCACCCGATACATCCGTGATGGATTCCGGGAGCCCTCGGATTCTGAAGTTGTATCTCCGGGAACGGTTCTCGAGGTCCTCAATTTTGGAGAGGGCTGTGTCTAGCTGGTCCTGGAGGTCCTGGATGCGCGATGTGTTTTGATTCGCTCTGGCAATTGTTTGATCTGTCTTTTGTTCTATAGTGTCAATTCTGGACCTCAGGTTCTGGAAGTCTGTTTGAGTGGTAGAGGTGATTTGGGAGGCAGTCTGCGCCAGGCCCTTGGAAAGCATCTTGGAGAAAGTCTCCATTAGGAACCTCATATCTGAGTGCAGAATTGGTGCCGGTGACCCCACAAATCCCGGATTGTCTGGGCCGGGAGCCCGGGCTCCGGAGAGAGAAGCAAACATTTCTTCCAAAGACCTCTCCAGAAGGGAGACCGTGGAAGCTGGAGAGAGTGCCTGGGGGTTAAATGGCTCAGGGCAGGGGGTCCTGGTCTCAAAAGGAATTATGAGCCCCCCTCCACACCTGCCTCCATATCCTCGGTGTTGACCATATGAGCGGCGCGAGTCTCAGGGAGCAAGGGGGAGCCCTCAGGGTTCTGGATCCCAAAACTCGGATGTTTGGATATGTCCCTCTTGACGGCTGCAGCGTACATGGGGAAGGTCGCAAATGTACGGCTTCCTTAGTGGGGCAGAAGAGAGGACAGTTGGAGCTCCCAGGGCCAGCTTGAGCAATGAATGAGGGCTCAATAGTCCAGGGACAGCAGAGGGGGTAACTTGGAGGGTGAGAGCAAAGGGGGCAGTTATGAATATCAAAACGTGCAAATTGGGAGTGCTGCTGTCCCCTGCTGTAGAACTAGGGCTTAGGCCATATGTTCCCTTGCACAACACAGACCTTAAAGCAAACCCCTGATATCCTGCGATATGGGGAAGAACTTCTTAGAGAGGTAGGGAGCCCCTATGGCTGGTAACAGGTGAGGAGAGCGCTCCTTTCTGACAGGAACCTGGTAAACCAGGGAACGCTATATGGGGGGTAGGCCACAGCCTCGGCCTCTCCCACTAGCTTTATCAGGTGCTCCTGCGGGGACCCCCCAGGCTCTGGTAGCTACCCGGGGATGCACCTGTGCAGGTCACTCCTCGCTGTCCTTAATTTGTAGACTTCAGGCCTCTGAACAACAACTGATGGGCCGCGGGGCCCAGCGTATTAGTAGGCCGCAGCCACGGCCTCGCGTAGTGCCCGCACCCGGCCGGATGCGCTGTGCCGAGCGGACGAGATCGCGGGGTGTCCAGCAGACTCTCCCATATTCCTATGTTGTGGGGCGGGCGACCCCTCTTCTAGCTGCTGGCAGGCTGTAGGAGCGGAGCGGGATGGAGCTCCGAGATCAAGTTACCATCCCGGTCCTCCGGCGCATGCGCACTCCAACAAGAGTCCCTTTAAGAACTCAACCCTAAATGCCGGGCAAACCGGCTACCGTCCAGGTAAAGTGGAGACCCAGAAAATCAAGAAGGCTAGTTAAGGTGGTCTATTGTCTTTGGATTTCTTGCTCTGAGACTTGTTCCAGAGCGGGGGCTTGCGGGGAGAGGTCTTTTAGCGTTGGGACCGGTCGGGTCAGCTGTATCCATTGGAGCTTCCTGTGAGATGAATTTCAGGTTCAAAATAATTTTTTCCCTTCCAATAAACTTGAAAAGGAGAATGTTTTCCTTTGTGGATAAATTTGACACCAAACAGGAAAGCCCACCAATATTTGATATTTTTTTGTTGGAGGATTTGGAGAAGCGGTTTGAGAGCTCTCCTCTTTTGAATAGTGGTGGGGGACAAGTCTGCAAATATTGCATTTGGTGTCCCCTACACGAGATATTAGGGTTGGATCGAGACATTCTCATCGGCTTGTATTTGACTGAGTAAAAATGAGACTTAACTATTATGTCTCTGGGGGAACCGTCTTTCCGAGGGGGGCCCAGAGCTCTGTGAGCTCAGTCCAGCTCTAGCCTATGTTTGGGTATATTAGGGATCAGCGATTGAATCAGGTCCTGGACAGCTGGTGTCATTTCTATTATGGATTCCGGAAGGCCCCTGATCCTGAAGTTGTATCGTCTTGATCTGTATTCAAGATCATCGATTCTCGATAAGGCCGTGTCAAGTTGTTCTTGAAGCACTTGTATCTGGGACGAGTTTTGGTTGGTTCTGGAGACGGTGATATCTAATTTTTGTTTGATTGCTTCCATTCTAGAGCCTAAAGTCCGCTTTAATGTCTCCTGTGATTTTCGCGGTCGTATTTGCCAAGCCTCTTTCTAACAAGTTGGAAAATTTAATGCACAAGTCCGAAGTGTTAAGTGGGGTGTCTTGGATTATCGGGCTCAAGGTAGGAGTCTCAGGTTGAATCAAGAGGTGGCCAGCTGGTGTTATCGGGAACTCCTCCATTGTGTGGCGGAGCAGTGATTCTGTGGAGGCTGGTGAGACAGATAAAGGAGGATGAAATGTCTGGTTAGGGCCTGAAGTGAGTTTGAGAGTAGCTGGAGCTATCACAGGCCTGGGGTCTACTTGAATCTCCTGAGCTGTGGTTTGTGGGAGAGCCCCAGCTGAGGCCAAAACAGATGGAGTAGCTTGGTCGACCTCAGAAAAAAGATGTGTGAGCGACCTTCTGGCCTGTGAGTTCTGCATTCACTTGGCTTTCAGAGCTGTCAGGGGGTACTAGGGCCTGATGAATGGTGTCCCCTAATGGATTTGTTAATTCGTCCTCCACCACTTGCCTATTGCCACCTTCAAAGTGGGTGTTATGCCCAGGCGATCCTGTAACAGGCAGGTTCCTCTATAGAATGGCTTGTGGACCTTTCCTTGGGGCCTTAAGTCAGCCCGTTGCCCGCTTATGAGCTGTTTTATGAGGCTTGGGTAATCTCCAGGACCTCCGTGCTTTTAGAAGGCCGGAGCGGCGGCCATCTTGGTCCACCCGGTGGGCATTGGACTAGCAGTAAGAGGCCGAGGAGGCCCTCTCTGTGTTGCTCCTCTGTGATCCCCTGCTCGGGTGGAGACTTTGCTTACCCTTTGGACTTTGGAGACCCTTACCCTCCGTCCACCTCGGATGCCAGAAGCGGCCGACTGTGGCTCCAGTTTTTGCTCTTGGTACACCTACGTGGGGGAGGCCGCGAGACCGGAGTGCTCAGGACGCATTGCCGGGACATGCTAGGAACAAATTTTGGAGGCCTGGAGTCTTGGGGGGTGCGGTTGTCTCTGTGCTGTCTGTCCCGTGCTGTTCAGTCAGGAGCCAGGGGCGCCGAAGACGTGGATGGGTGCAGAGCTCCCGGCTAGGCACCCATCCAGGATCACTCGCACATGCGCACTCCTAAACATATATTTTTTATCTATATCCTTGGTGTTATACAGTATCTCACAAAAGTGAGTACACTCCTCACATTTTTGTAAATATTTTATTATATCTTTTCATGTGACAACACTGAAGAAATTACACCTACAAAGTAAAGTAGTGTGTGTACAGCTTGAATAACAGTGTAAATTTGCTGTCCTCTCAAAAAAAATAACTCAACACACAGCCATTAATGTCTAAACCGCTGGCAACAAAAGTGAGTACACTCCTAAGTGAAAATGCCCAAATTGAGCCAAATTAGCCATTTTCCCTCCCCAGTGTCGTGTGACTCATTAGTGTTACAAGGTCTCAGGTGTGAATGGGGAGCAGGTGTGTTAAATTTGGTGCTATCGCTCTCACTCTCTCATACTGGTCACTGAAAGTTCAAAATGGCACCTCATGGCAAATAATTCTGAAGGTCCTGAAAAAAAGAATTGTTGCTCTACATATAGATGGCCTAGGCTATAAAAAGTTTGCCAAGACTCTGAAACTGAGCTGCAGCACGGTGGCCAAGACCATACAGTGGTTTAACAGGACAGGTTCCACTCAGAACAGGCTACGCCATTTTCGACCAAAGGAGTTGAGTGCATGTGCTCAGCATCATATCCAGAGGTTGTCTTTGAGAAATAGATGTATGATTGCTGCTAGCATTGCTGCAGAGGTTGAAGGGGTGGGGGGGTCAGCCTGTCAGTGCTCAGACCATACACCGCACACTGCATCAAATTGGTCTGCATGGCTGTCATCCCAGAAGGAAGCCTCTCCTAAAGATGATGCACAAGAAAGCCCGCAAACAGTTTGCTGAAGACAAGCAGACTAAGGACATGGATTACTGGAACCATGACCTGCGGTCTGATGAGACCAAGATAAACTTATTTGCTTCAGATGGTGTTAAGCATGTGTGGTGGTAGCCAGGTGAGGAGTACAAAGACAAGTGTGTCTTGCCAACAGTTAAGCATGGTGGTGGGAGCGTCATGGTCTGGGGCTGCATGAGTGCTGCTGACACTGGGGAGCTACAGTTCACTGAGGGAACCATAAATGTCAACATGTACTGTGACATACTGAAGCAGAGCATGATCCCCTCCCTTCAGAGACTGGGCCACAGGGCAGTATTATAACACAATATCGACCCCAAACACACCTCCAAGATGACCTCTGCCTTGCTAAAGAATCTGAGGGTAAAGCATATGGACTGGCCAAGCATGTCTCCAGACCTAAACCCTATTTAGCATCTGTGGGGCATCCTCAAAAGTAAGGTGGAGGAGCGCAAGGTCTCTAACACCTACCAGCTTTGTGATGTCATCATGGAAGAGTGGAAGAGGTCTCCAGTGGCAACCTGTGAAGCTCTGGTGAACTCCATGCCCAAGAAGGTTAAGGCAGTGCTGGAAAATAATGGTGGCAACACAAAATATTGACACTTTGGACCCAGTTTGGACATTTTCACTTAGGGGTGTACTCACTTTTGTTGCCAGCAGTTTAGACATTAATGGGTGTGTGTTGAGTTATTTTGAGGGGACAGCAAATTTACACTGTTATACAAGCTGTACACTCACTACTTTACATTGTAGCAAAGTGTCATTTCTTCACTGCTGTCACATGCAAAAATATAGTAAAATATTTACAAAAATGTGAGGGGTGTACTTACTTTTGTGAGATACTGTATGTTCTCAGAGGCATATATAAAGTCCTGTACTGTATGTTTGTGCTGCGTTTTCCTCTTTAACTTTGGGATGATGCCAATGAGAACATAAGCTGTTACAGTGATTTAATCTTCAGTCCACTCTTGCTATTTATCTTGACATGGTTTAGTTGCTGCCTGTGGCTTTTACCAGCACCAGGCTAATGCTTTCTAAATAACAACTTTATAGCCTCATTTAGGTGGCCACTGATGCTCCTCCTTTTGCTGTCCAGAGGATCTGAGGCATGTCCTTCTTCTCCACACCTCTTCTACATCCCAAAACACCTGCTAGTGCTCCTCTTCTGTCTTCTAATGCCTTATAGGGATGGAGTTGAATGTAAAAGGATCTTGAGTCCTTGAGACATTGTGAATTCTTCCTCTTGCTCCTGCTTCTGTTTCTCTCATTCCCCATTTATTACACTATCCATTGTGTTCTCCACTAGGGACACCAGAGAGACCATGTACAGTAGCTGAGCCCAACCTCATCTCAAATCATCATTCTGGTTGCTTCTTCAAATTGTGACTGGATGGTACACACATACAATATCTGAAGCCACACTTACAGTTACAAAAAAAAACACTGCCAGTCCTTGTCCCTTACTCACATAGGTTTCCATAAACAGTCCTCTTCTGAAATTGCAGCGACTGCAGCACAGCTTACATTGAGTTTTGACTGTGGACATGTTGAATTAGGCAACTTGGCAGGCGGCTTGCTAATCCACATATATGTGGTCATATGGAGCCTGCAATTAACCACATGGTTCAATTATATGAAGACTATTGGCTTCCATATGTTGGTGGAGGGCAGGGATGGCACACTTGGAGAAAAAATGGCAATTGGGTACCTGTCACTATGATGTAGCACAGGCTGCAAAGTCAACAGAACTGGGCAGACTACACTAGCTGGACCAAGGTCAGCTGTAAAGCCAGCAATTTTGCCAAGCTGACATTGAGATTCTGGGCATGAGGGTAATTGGGTGAACATTGTTTTATGCTGCAGCAGCTGGAGATGAAACACCTGCCTAACCAAAGATGCTGCTGGAGAAGTTGGTGTGGGTTTTGGAGAATCCTATGCTTGGCCTTGCTCTTTGAGGCTCCATGCTGTCCCTCTTCACCGCTTGATGTGCCCTAAGTTAGGCCTCTCCAACCCCTTGTGAAACTTCTGCTTCTATCACTTTGGAGTAGAGAATGTGTAGCGCTCACCAATAAACTTAGTAATACAATCTGCCCATAGGGTCGGAAAAGATTATGCATCAAAAAGTATGTGAATAAAGGAAAAAAAATCCAACTCAAAAAAGATGGTGTAATAACTAGGAATCACCATAAGATGTCACCTGTGCACTCACATTACAATAGATCTAGGTCTTTGTCACATGTATGTGTGACAGTCTAAGTCTAACTTAAATAAAGTGCAATTGCAATATAGACATAACCAGGTCCAACATAAAAGCAATCAGAATGTGCTATATACATAAAATGCAGTGTAAAAAATAAATATATCCACAAAACTGTAAAATCTGGGAGGTGTGATAACTAGAATTCACCACCGGAGGTCATCTATGCACTCTTAGTAGAGAGGATTAATCAAGTGTAGTAACTAACATTCACCACTGGAGGTCATCTCTGCATCAATCAGAATCGTATACAATCAAAATCTTTCCATGTATGTGTGCAAATACAAAAAAAAATTGCAATATAAATGAGATATTTCCACTCAATATGAATACAATCAGATGTGTTAGGTATAAATAAAGTGCAATAGTGATAATAAGACTTATATAGTTCAAACAAAGTGTCTGTGCAAAAAAGTGCTGCGAATAATAATAATGGAATTGGACCAGCAGGGTAAATAGATCAATTGGCTGCCCCTACAGAAATCAGGACCATAGGATAAGTGAAAAGATATGTATTAAAGAAAATGACATGCATCCAATACCAATAAATAAACAAGGTGAAATATAAAAGAAACAAGAAACCCAGTAAATGCCCTAACTAACTAACTAACTAACTAACTATTACAAATATGGAGACACACAACAGAATACAGGCAGAGAAAGAGGACAAGGGAAACAGAGGGCCAGCAGCAACAGGATGCAGATCACAGGGAACAGGACTCCGGGTCAGGTACGGGAACAAGGACCAGAGGACAGAACAGGTTCAGGCAGGAACACGGCTTGCAGAACAATACTGAAGCCCTGACCCTTTGTGAAGGGTGGACTTATATACTCCCAGCAGATCATGTCAGGTGCAGCCTGATGATTAGTAAGTAGAGTTGAGCGGACACCTGGATGTTCGGATTCGGGTTTTTGTGGGAAATTTCGGGTTCGGGTTCGTTCCGAACTTGACCCCGGACCCAGAACCCCATTGAAATCAATGGGGACCCGAACTTTTGGGCACAAAACTGGCTGTAAAAAAGTCCTGGAAAGTGCTAGAGGCCTGCAAAAGGAATAAAGGTGGGGGTAAGAGTAGGACAAGTGCCCTACAAATAAATGGGGATAGGGAAATAACAATAATCTGTCCCTTACAGCAACAGCAGGAATCTGACCCTATAGCAGTAGGAGATGATTTTAGAACAATAATCTGTCCCTTACAGCAACAGCAGGAACCTGACCCTATAGAAGTAGGAGATGATTTTAGAACAATAATCTGTCCCTTACAGCAACAGCAGGAACCTGACCCTATAGAACTAGGAGATGATTTTAGAACAATAATCTGTCCCTTACAGCAACAGTAGGGACCTGACCCTATAGAACTAGGAGATGATTTTAGAACAATAATCTGTTCCTCTAAGCTCTACCTAGTCCAGTCAGATTGTTCTGTAATGCAGGATGAGATGTTGTTAGATCTGCAATCTGTCCCTAAAAGCAGTAGTAGTAGTAATCTCTACCTAGTTCACAATTAGATTGTTCTGTAATGCAGTTTGGGATGTTATTAATATCTGCAATCTGTCCCTCACAGCACCAGCAGCATCCTCTCCCTACACTAGCCTGAGAGCATATGACATGCAGCACTACGTGACTTCAGCTCATACAGAGGCTGGGTCACATTAGGCATGGCTGTGATGGCTTCTAAGGGCAAACCAGTGAAACGCTTGTTGATTGGCTGCCCTGCAGCTATTCAACAAGCGGGAAAAAAATACCAGAATCCAGAACCCGAACCCAAACTTTTTTTCCAAAAGTTCGGGTTCGGGTCCCGAACACTGCAAAGTTCGGTATGAGCTCGAACTTTACAGTTCGGGTTCGCTCAACTCTATTAGTAAGTCCATCTCCTGGGAGACACCCGCTGGTGGCCAACAGAACTACACCCTCTGGTGCTGAAAGCAACACTGCCATCTGCAGGTGAGCCAAGCAGCAATACGGATCCTGACAGTCCCCCCCCTTAAGGAGTGGCCTCTGGACACTCCATTCTGCCCTTGACCCGGCAGTTCATGTGGGTGCGGGAAAGTCCATCAAAGTTTCCCCTCCGTGTCTGCGGACTCTATTTCACTTTTCCAACCGGAGTCTTTTAACCTGCTGGGCGCGTGTCACCCAAGTCAGGTACTGGAACATACTCCCCACCGCCAGGGTCTGGAGGTCTGAGTCTGGTATCAACAGCTAGCTGGACAGCGGGCATGAAACCCACAGAGGCAGGCAACACAGGGCAATCAAAGTCAGTCTGGGCATCAAGCCAAGGGAAAACAGTGGCAAGCTGGGCATCGGGCAGGCAAGCATCCACAGGCACTGGATCAGCGGGTTCAGGGTCATCAGGCATGGGATCAGCAGGCATTGTCTCAGCAGACATGGGATCAGCAGGCACTGGATCAGTGGGCACCAGGTCATAAGGCACTGGATCAGCAGGCACCAGGTCATTGGCACTGGATCAGCAGGCACCGTGTCATCAGGCACAGCATCAGTGGGCACAGGATCAGTGGGCACCAGGTCATCAGGCACAATATCAGCGGGCACCGGGTCATCAGGCACAGGATCAGCGGGCACTAGGTCATCAGGCACAGGACCAGCGGGCACTGAATCAGCGGGCACCGGGTCATCAGGCACAGGATCAGCGGGCACTGAATCAGCGGGCACCGGGTCATCAGGCACAGGATCAGCAGGCACCAGGTCATCGGGCACAGGATCAGCGGGCACCGGGTCATCGGGCACAGGATCAGCAGGCATCGGGCCATCGGGCACAGGAACAGCAGGCACCAGGTCATCGGGCACAGGATCAGCAGACACCGGGTCATCAGGCACAGGATCAGCGGGCACCGAGTCATCAGGCACAGGATCAGCGGGCACCGGGTCATCAGGCAGAGGATCAGCAGGCACTAGGTCACCAGGCACTGGATCAGTGGGTATGGGGTCATCAGGCACTGGATCAGCGGGCACTGGGTCATCAGGCACTGGATCAGTGGGCACCGGGTCATCGGGCACAGGATCAGCAGGCATCGGGCCATCGGGCACAGGAACAGCAGGCACCAGGTCATCGGGCACAGGATCAGCAGGCACCGGGTCATCGGGCACAGGATCAGCAGGCACCGGGTCATCAGGCACAGGATCAGCGGGCACCGGGTCATCAGGCAGAGGATCAGCAGGCACTAGGTCACCAGGCACTGGATCAGTGGGTATGGGGTCATCAGGCACTGGATCAGCGGGCACTGGGTCATCAGGCACTGGATCAGTGGGCACCGGGTCATCGGGCACAGGATCAGCAGGCATCGGGCCATCGGGCACAGGAACAGCAGGCACCAGGTCATCGGGCACAGGATCAGCAGGCACCGGGTCATCGGGCACAGGATCAGCAGGCACCGGGTCATCAGGCACAGGATCAGCGGGCACCGGGTCATCAGGCAGAGGATCAGCAGGCACTAGGTCACCAGGCACTGGATCAGTGGGTATGGGGTCATCAGGCACTGGATCAGCGGGCACTGGGTCATCAGGCACTGGATCAGCGGGCACCGGGTCATCAGGCACAGGATCAGCAGGCACCGGGTCATCAGGCACAGGATCGGTGGGCACCGGTCATCAGGCACAGGATCGGCGGGCACTGGGTCATCAGACTGGGCTGTAGGCACAGGGTCATCCGGCACTGGATAGCGGGCACCAGGTCATCAGGCACTGGGTCATCAGGCACTGGATCAGCGTGCACTGGGTCATCAGGCACAGGATCAGCGGGCACTGGGTCAACAGACTGGGCAGCAGGCACCGGGTCATCAGACTGGGCAGCAGGCACCGGGTCATCAGGCACTGGATCAGCAGGTACCGGGTCATCGGGCACTGGATCAGCGGGCACTGGGTCATCAGACTGGGCAGCAAACACTTGAACAGTAGGCTGGGTATCAGAATGGAACCACCAGGCAGGGCATCAGGAATACGATCAGTAAGGTTAAATTGATTAGCTGGCAAAACTGGGTGGTGGACAGATAGCCAGTGCAGTCAGGTGGGATAGCGACAGGCCGGTCAAAAGAAGCAGTAGGTCCAATGTCCATGTGCTGTACCAAGGTGGCAGGTGTGGTGGCAGGATTGGATAGTGGTATGATTATGCGGGTTGGAAAAAACTTTCATTTCTTTTTAGGTTTAACCATTGCAATTCTGTGTGTGGATGCAGGGCTGTAAGTAGTGGGTGCAGTGGCTGGAGGAGAGATAGCAGTACAGAGAGGAAATGGGAAGGGAGGAGGAGTCACAGATAGAGTTGAAGGTAAAAATGAATCGGTGGAGAGGCGCTTGAGAACAATAATCATAACATGTGCCCCAACGGGATAATAAATGGCAAGTAAGATGCAGCAACGTGGTTGTAAAAAAGATTAAAATAAGTGTTTATTAAAGTACTTACAAACAGTAATGTTCCATATGGCTCCCAAAATGTGGCTGCAGTAGCCCTACTGGTTGTCCAAAAAAGCCTGGGTGCCCCAGATGGAGGGTGGAAACAGCGGTGTGGTAGGAGGCTGGCAGGGTGGTGGATAAGCAAGGGGGGAGAGAGAAGCGAAGGCTCCGGAGTGAGTAACTTCCTGACACAAGCTGTGCAGTCAGAGCTCGCACTGAGGAGGAGGGGTGGGTGGAGCTGCAGCTGGATCCAACTCTCCTGGCAAGAGCTGCCCCGTCAGACACACTGGAAAGGTAAGGTGGGCGAAGCTGCAGTATAGTCCCAGGTGACGTCAATGCTTGGACCTGCGGAGCAAGGCTGTAGTTGGAATGGTGGGTCTGCAGGGAGCCAGGAAACAGTGGAGGTCCCATCACGCTGACGACATGTTTCACAATCTTTTGCTTTGTCAAGTCACGTGACTTGACAAAGCAAAAGATTGCAAAACATGTCCACAGGTCCAAGGATTGACGTCACCTGGGACTATACTGCAGCTTCACCCACCTTACCTTTCCAGTGTGTCTGACGGGGTGGCTCTTGCCAGGAGAGTTGGATCCAGCTGCAGCTCCACCCACCCCTCCCCCTCAGTGCGAGATCTGACTGCACGGCTCGTGTCAGGAAGTTACTCACTTAGGAGCCTTCATTTCTCTCTCCCCCCCTTGCTTATCCACCACCCTGCCAGCCTCCCACCACACCGCTGTTTCCACCCTCCATCTGGGGCAGCTAGGCTTTTTTGGACAACCAGTAGGGCTACTACAGCCACATTTTGGGAGCCATACGGAACATTACTGTTTGTAAGTACTTTAATAAACACTTATTTTAATCTTTTTTACAACCACGCTGCTGCATCTTACTTGCCATTTATTATCCCGTTGGGGCACATGTTATGATTATTGTTCTCAAGTGCCTCTCCACCGATTTATTTTTTACCTCCAGTTCCTAGCTCTTCCCCCAGAGCGGATCTTGGCTGTTGAGACATTACCTGTCATTGACAATACACATCCGGACAACCAGCGCCAGATCTATTACTGTTTTTTACAGATAGAGTTCAGCGAACCCGGACTGTAAAGTTCAGGTCCATACCAGACTTTGGGGTGTCTGTGCCCGAACCTGAACCCGGACATTTGAAAATAAGTCCGGGTTCGGTATTCGGGTATTTTGCGCGACTTTTCTATAGCTGCAGGGCCGCCAATCAACAAGCGTTTTACTCGTTTGCCCTTAGAAGCAATCACAGCAATGCCTACTAATGGCATGGCTGTGATTGGCCAGTGCATCATGTGACCCAGACTATTTTTGGCGCCTGTTGAATAGCAGCAGGGCAGCCAATCAACAAGCATTTCACTCATTTGCCCTTAGAAGCCATCACAGCCATGCCTACTAATGGCATGGCCGTGATAGGCTATTGCATCATGTGACCCAGCCTCTATATGAGCTGGAGTCACGTATGCCGCGTGTCACATCGTCTCAGGCTAGTGTAGGGAAAGCATGCTGCCGGCGCTGTGAGGGACAGATTATTGATCTAATATCATCTCATCCTCCATTACAGACAGGTTCCTGGCTGTGCTGTGAGGAGAAAGCTTAGCATTCTAAAACCATCTGATACTGTACTAGGTAGAGTATACTGGTGCTGTGAGGGATAGATTACCGATCTAATATCATCTTATCCTCCATTACAGACAGGTTCCTGGCGGTGCTGTGAGGGAAAAGATTAGCATTCTAAATCAATCTGATACTGGACTAGGTACAGTTTACTAGTGCTGTGAGGGACAGATTATTGTTCTAAAATCATCTCCTAGTGCTATAGGGAGAGGTTCCTGCTGGTGCTGTGAGGGACAGATTATTGTTCTAAAATCATCACCTAGTGCTAGAGGGAGAGGTGCCTTCTGCTCTTGTGAGGGACAGATTATTGTTCTAAAATCATATCATACTGGTGTAGGGAGAGGTGTCTGCTGCTGGTGTGAGCGGTGCATTTCTTGCACAAAAATAAAAAATGAGTCTACCTTGCTGTGTTCCAAAAAAAGAGAAGAAGAATTTATTATTCTTTTTTTTTTTGTAATAATAAATAGTGCTACATAGTACATTAGCGGCCAGAATGAGGAGAGGTTCAAATAAGGGACGTGGTCTTGGTGCTGCTGGTGCTTCTGGTGTTGGTGGTGTTGGTGAAGTTCCCGTTGCAAGGAGAGGACGTGGTCGATTTGTGCCAGCTACACGCATAAGTGAAACACCTTCTTCAGGTGCGAGTAGCCGACAAAACCTTCAACGTTATATGGTAGGCCCGAATGCCGCTCAACGAATGGTGAGGCCAGAACAAGTACAGGCGATAGTAGATTGGGTGGCTGATTCCAGTTCCTTCACATTGTCTCCCACCCGGTCCCTTGATGAAAGCTCAGAGTTGACACCTGAACCCCATGGCCATCTGTCTTTCACCTCAGCCCCTTGTAAATCAGCCAAGCAGTCTGAGCCCCAAGTCATGCAACAGTCTTTTATGCCTTTTGATGACTCTCCTGGTGTGCTTTCCGTGGGCCATCCACATAGCCCTGCCCCAGAAGTGGAAGACATTGAGTGCACTGATGCCCAACCACTGCTGTTGCAGGATGAGGACATGGAAACACCACCGCAGCAGGTCTCTGATGATGACGAAACACAGGTGCCAACTGCTGCAGCTTTCCACAGTGTGCAGACTGACAAGGAGGGCAGTGGTGAAGGGTGTGTGGAAGATAATGTGGAGGAGGATGATGAGGTCCTAGACCCCACATGGTATGAAGGTCATAGTTACATAGTTAGTCAGGTTGAAAAAAGACCATTCAGTTCAACCAAAAAAAAAAAAAACACAAAAAACACAACATTCATATATATATATATATATATACACACACACACACATACACACACATGTGAATGACGTGTGCAGTTTGGAGGAAGAGGTGCTGGTGCCAGAGGCACCAGCACAGCAAAAGAGGAAGCAGGTTGCAAAAGCGGAGTGAGCGTCCCCTAGACAGTATGCCTGCTACTACCCACCGCACCCATGGGCCTAGAACACCAAAGGCAGCTCAAAGGCAGTCCCCGGCGTGGCAGTTCTTCAGACAATGTGCTGACGACAAGACACGAGTGGTTTGGACGCTGTGCAATTAGAGTCTGAAGCGAGGCATAAATGTTCTAAACCTGAGCACAACCTGCATGACCAGGCATCTACATGCAAAGCACGAGCTGCAGTGGAATAAGCACCTCAAAATCCAAGAAAGGTCTCGGCCCCTCCTGCTTCCTCTTCTGCTGCTGCCTCGGCCTCTTCCTCCACCTCTACAGTGCCAGTTTCACCTGCCACCCAGCAAACAGATGATGTGACAGCAACGCCACCATGTCTGCCACTATCCCCAAGCATTTCCACACGGTCCGATGGAAGCTTACAGCTCTCCCTCTCTCAAACACTGGAGAGAAAGAGGAAATTCCTGGCCTTTGAAATGCTGTCATTCCGTCTGGTGGACACGGACAGTTTTAAAAACCTGATGGCGGTGGCTTTCCCACAATATGTGGTTCCCAGCCGCTATTACTTTTCCAGGCGAGCCATCCCTTCCCTGCACAAACAAGTCGGGGACAAGATCAAGTGT
>BLSH010524417.1:804410-822082 GCA_018402905.1 Glandirana rugosa | reverse complement strand
CCTATTCCCTCTCTCCCCCCCCTCCCTTTCTCTCCTTGCTTGCCTCCTGCATTCAATGATACCATGAACATATTTTGAGGAGCAACTGTTTACTTGTACACCTACATTGATGTTCACTGTTCACTGGCCTATACCTGGTTGTGTACCTCCTGGATACTGTAGAGCTCCGGTGGTTGTGGCATATGGAGGTGCCTCAGCCAGGTTTTATCAGTTATAACGTGCAGTACTCTGACCCCCCCCATCAGCCCTCCTTCCTCCTACTGAAAACTGTGATTTAAGTTTAGACAGGTGGAGGTTGTGACCTGTCCACTGTAGATTCCAGGGTGCAGTACTTCTGAACTGTAGGCCGTTTAGGCCGCTACTGTACCGCTTGGTTTAAATGGTTAATTGTTCTGGGTATAGGCTTGCATCGGCAGTCCCCCCGCCTTGTTTTTTCTATTTTTATTTTCTCTACTGTTTGAGGGGGACTGTGTGATGCAAGCAGGATTGACGCCTCGGCGCCTTCAGGGGTTATGTTATGTTGTGATGTTTTTTGTTTGTATGGTTAAGCTGCATTATCTGACAAATCCACACTGGTGCTGCCTCCTATTTATCTTGCTGTTCATGAGCTGCCCCCTCTCCCTAGCTTATAAAAAAACTCCTGTAAGGTCCGGACTGCATCCCCACCTTAACTATGGGGCACCCTGATTCATTCTCGATCCTCTCGTGGAATGTGAGAGGACTTAACTCTAAATTTAAGAGAGCTCTCCTTTTTCAATACCTTAAGCTTCATTCACCACACATCGTTCTATTACAAGAAATGCATCTCATGGGCAGCAAGGTGTTGGCACTAAAGAAGCCATGGGTACAGAGAGCCTTTCATGCCACGTACTCCACCTTTGCCAGGGGGTCACAATTTTGTTGCACAAAAATCTACCATGTTCTATTGAAGAAGTTTTTACAGACCCTCATGGCAAGTTTGTGGTGTTAGTGTTGTTGATACACTCTCAGAGATACATTATAATTTTGATGTATATTCCTCCTCCTTTTTCAGGGGAAGTTCTATACTCTGTCTTAGATAAGGTCACTCCCTTTTGTCCGGCCAAGATCCTACTCATGGGAGACTTCAACGCGATCCTATCTCCAGAACTTGACCGACCAGTGCCTCCTAAGTCTCACACGCCTGATCTCGCAGATTGGGCCCAGGCGGCGGGACTTACAGAGGTATGGAGATGGAAACATCCGAATGTCAGGTCATACTCATGTTTTTCAACCTCCTATAAAATGGCCTCGAGGATTGACCTGGCGTTTGCGAATCCTTCTCTCCTAGCGGAGGTCCTGGGGACTGAATACTTGTCCAGTGATCTCTCAGATCACGCCCCCCTTGTGGTCACTATCCGCTCTCCAACGTCTCGGAGTGCTGCTTTATGAAGATTGGGGTCGCGGTGGGTCTCACATCTGGCGCTGGTGGACAAAATCCCCCCCTACTGGAAGCTTACTGGGAACACAATGCGGGCTCTGCCTCCCCGGAGGTTACTTGGGATGCCTTTAAGGCGACTACACGGGGGTATTATATCTCCTCTATAGCAGCTGTGGTTAGGGAGCAGAGATCCACCTCGGAAGTTTTGCAGCAGTCGGTGGCAGACCAATCCTCCGTGTATGCGGAAAGCCCGTCCCCGGCGAATTTTGATCTTTTATCGGCAACTCGACGTGAGTTGCAACTTCACCTGTCGGAGGTTACCAGGCTAGAAACTTTTAGAGTTAAGCAAAATTTTTTTGAACAGGGGGACAGAAATGGTCGGTTGCTGGCCATGATGGCTCAGCACGAGTGCCCCTGCACCCTTATCCCCGAAATCTCTACGGGTAGGGGTGAGGTATTGACCTCCCCTCCCGCTATTTTGGACAGGTTCAGGGAATACTACGAGACACTATATACCTCTGTCCTGCCTCCGGACTTCCGGCCGGACGACCTGCAGAGCCTTTTAGATCCGTTGGCGTTGGGCTGGCTGTCGGATGCGGAGAGAGAATCTCTGGTTAAACCGTTTACAGCAACTGAGGTACTGAGGGCTATCCATTAATTTCCCTCGGGTAAGGCCCCAGGGCCTGATGGGCTCCCTATAGAATTTTACAAAACCCATGGAGCTTTCTTGGCTCCTCTGCTTGCGGAGATATTCACGGAATGCCTTAAAAATGGCTCTCTTCCAGGATCGATGTCTCATGCTCATGTCACCCTGATCCACAAACCTGAGAAGGATCAGAAGTTATGCTCTTCCTATAGACCCATAGCACTGCTCAATAATGACTTAAAAATACTGACTAAATTATTGGCACTTCGGTTATACCCCTTACTTCCATCGATTATAGACCCAGACCAGACAGGCTTCATGCCTGGCAGGTCGACAGATGTTAACCTCCGTAGACTACATACTAACATTTCGGCCCCACACACCAACTCGGGAACGCGTGCGGTAGCTGCGCTTGATATTGAAAAGGCCTTTGACACGGTGGAGTGGCCCTTCCTATGGGAGACCCTTCGTAGAATGGGTTTTCCCTTAGTGTTTATTAAATGGTTGCAGGTCATCTATAAATGTCCTACATCTTCCATACGCATAGGTGGTCGGTTGTCTTCCTCCTTTTTGCTGCATAGAGGCACGAGGCAGGGCTGCCCTCTCTCCCCGGCTTTATTTGCCATCGCTATTGAATCGGTAGCGGAGGCTCTTCGTACCTCCCCACATATTACTGGCCTGCGTATTGGCCTGCTGGAGGAGAGGGTAGCCCTGTGTGCTGATGACATGCTCTTCTTTTTACAGGATGCGGGACCCTCGCTGCAGGGTGCGCTTCGGGTACTTGATGGTTTTGCTGGGGTTACCGGACTTAGAGTAAACTGGACAAAATCCCTATTGTTCCCTATAGATGAGGCGGCCAAATCTACGGCCGTGCCGGATGTCCCGCTACAGTGGGTAAAGGAGTTTAGATATTTGGGAGTACTGATTTCAGGGGTCACATCTGACTTCATAGAGAAAAACTTGTCCCCGGTAGTGCGTGAGACTAAGACCAGATTAAAGGCCTGGGAGAATCTCCCCCTTTCCCTCATGGGACAGATTAATCTCATTAAAATGAAAATTATTCCTAAATTTATATATCTATAACTCTCCACAATGGATCCCTATGTCATTTTTTCAAAATCTAAACAGGTTGTTTTCCTCCTTTCTGTGGGGACCCAAACCCCCTAGATATAAACTCTCCACGCTGATGCGACCCTGTGCACAGGGGGGAATGGCTTTCCCAGACTGCTTCAAATATTTTTTATCCACCCAACTCGTAACGGTGTCCTGGTGGCTTAATCCAGACCTGTTCAATACCGCCACGGGCTTAGAAGCAGCAGTAGTAGGCTCACTGGAGGCCTTGAGGTTCCTTATCTTTAGGGGGCCCGGGGCCCCATACGATCTGACTCCTTCCATGCGCACTACTTTGAGAGCATGGGGGCTGGCCTGCAATGCGAAGGATATTCACATAAAGAAATTTCACCAGAAGCCCTATTGTGGCTAAATCCAAATCTCTCTCACTTTTTTCAGATGCAGGATCCATATGCATGGACGAGATATGGGGTGAAATTGGTGACACACATAGTGTCGGAAGGTAGTCTCCTTTCCTTCACTCAGGTTTCAGCTAAGTATGGGGTTCCGGGTCATTATTTTTTTAGATACATGCAACTCTCCCACGCTTTTGTGGCTCAGTTCTCAGGTGCTGCCTGTGTATTTACACAATCTGGCCTGGAACAGGTATTAAGGACATCCTGCCGGGAAAAGCCGACTTCACGATTATACTCCGAGTTGGTCCTTGCCTCGTTGTCACCTCTGGAGCGGTTGCGGGAGAGATGGCAGCGGGATGCTCCCAATTTGGACAATGATGACTGGGATGATATTTGGGACTTCCCATTTAGGTCCCTGATCTCCATTAGGGACCGAATGGTGCAGTTCAAAATCGTACATAGGGCCTATTACACCCCCCATAGAATACATAAGATGCATCCGGAACAACCGGCTGGATGTTGGTGGTGCAGGGAGGAAGTCAGTGACTTTATACACGTTTTCTGGTGGTGTCCCAGGGTCCAGAGGTATTGGAAGGATGTGGTGGCTCTGGTTAATACAGTGGCTGCCACATCCATCACTCCATCTATTGAGTGCTGCCTGTTAGGTCTGGTTGAGTCTCTGGTACCGACTGTTGCAAAGAGAACACTGTTAGGAACACTTTTTTTCTATGCTCGTAAGACGATTGCTATGCAGTGGAAAAAATCTTCTCCTCCCTCTCAGGTCCAGTGGAGAGCGTTGGTAAATAGCTGTCTCCCGCTCTATAAAGATACATATACATCAAGGGGATGCCCTCAAAAATTTGATAAGGTGTGGCGGGCCTGGCTGGGAGAACCCTCAACGGCTTAATAGTGAGAGGTTGGGATGAGGTGGGGAGGTGGAGGCGAAGGTATATGACTCAGTGATGGAACAGAGGCAAATATATTGTATGATTTTGAAATGTCTATGCACTGACTGTAACATTGCCAAATGCAGCTAATTGTTAGGTTCATGTTGTGGCTGTAGCCACTGTTTGTCTATGTCTTGAAAATTCAATAAAAAAAGATTTAAAAAAAAAAAAAAAGATAGACAGTGCCGTATCACAAAAAATGGCCTGGTCATTAAGTGGGTAAAACCTTCTGGGGCTGAAATGGTTAAAGGGGTTGTAAAGTCTCAAGGTGCATTAAGGTGGAAAACTTCTGATACTGCAGCAGCCCCCCAGAGCCCCTTTTACTTATGTAGCTGTACCCCCAAAGGAGCTGCTAATGAAATTTGTATTTGTTCCCAGGCCTCCCTCTGAATATTCTGCAGCCAGTCACTATAGTATTTTCACACAGCCAGGTGTACACAATCCTGCTTGTCTTCAATAACCATCCTAGGGGATGAATTTTCAAAGCTTTATTGTTGAACTTGGATGGAAGAAGGATAGGTATGAGATATTCCGAGTAACTATCTGTAACTGAGGACAAATTCTCCCTAGGTTCTGTACAGCAGGCGGTCAGTGGCTTCACACAGCAGACTGACTCCAGTGAAACAAGTCCATCTCTAAACAGCAAAGGACATTGTTTCTTCAAGACACCAGCCAGTGTCTCCTTTCTAACTCAGTGTAGCAGACTACCAAAGGCACTTCATGGCAGGCTGACTTTAGCAGAACAGGTCCCTTGTTAAGTAGCAAGGACAGAAGCTGGACTCTGCTCTTCAAGACTCTCCAGTGTCTCCTTTCTAGCTGGCACACCCAATTAAGCTGATATGAGGGCAGGGGAAAATTCTAGCACACAGTCTCAGGGATTCTCTCACAGATCTGTACTCACACCATGTCCTGGGACAGTCGGCAGCCCCTTCTGCCAACCTCCAAGCAACACTTTGCCACTGCAGCATCAGACCGAATCTTAGGACATCCTCCCTCTGTCAGTGTTCACAGAACTGTGGGTTGCAGCTTCAGCATCCGGATAGGCCTCGACTAGGCCTAGCAGCCGGCAGACTCCTGGATAGGCCATCCGGCCTAGCAGCCAGGAGCTAAACATATGCCTCCACTCTCAGGCTTGGGTGGGCTGGAACTCCTCCTTGAGCCCATGTGCTCCTTTTTATATGAAGGTGTTCACCCAAGATGCAGTGGGCCACCACTCCCCTGCTAGCTGGTCAGAACCACCTCCAAATACACCTGCTGTCACTGGCTGAGGGTTTCTCCCACTGTCCAATAGGGACCCATACTACTGGACAGGGTAAACCATCTCCAGACCATATGAAACAGCACCAGAGCACAATGAGCAGACCTTACTCAAATCAGGCTCTCTGACAAGCAGACAGCACATAAATTTACCTGTCAGCTTTCTTGATAAGCAGAGAGAGACAAAAAACTATATACACTCATTAGTACCCAAACTAGGAGGGCGCTACACTTACATCAACCCAATCGTTCCAGCAGTGGGGATGAGCCTAGCAGGGCCAGCCACTGGCTCAGGCCTTCATTGCATAGATCAATAGCAGCAAGAACCATTGGCTCCCGCTTCTGTCAATCAAATCCAATGATACAGGGGCTGGGGGTGGGGCCAAGTCCTGCTGTCTGTGTCAATTGACACAGCAGAAGTATATGGGAGCACCCACATGAGTGCCCCCAGGGGAAGCACTTCTCTGATGGGGCACTCGAGAAGAAGAGCCAGGAGCGCCAATGAGGGACCCTAGAAAAGGAGGATCGGGGCCACTCTGTGCAAAACGTATTGGTAAGTATGACATGTTTGTTATTTTTAAGAAAACAAAAATGAACCTTTAGTAACCCTTTAATACCCGGGTACATAAGGGGGTGACTGAGCTGTCACAGCGCCCCCTCTTTATACTGTGTAGACATAAGAACTACAACAGCTTCACCTTTATCAGCTTCCCTAATAACAAGATCTTTCCTCTGTATAACATTCTGTATATCCTGATATTCCGCTCTAGTGATGTTATGTTACTTTTCATTAAATGGGAATAATTCCTCATATTCATCTTATAATATAATATCATGTGTCTGGATTTGTCTCTGCAGGTTGGAGAGATGTTGTGTGACTTCCTCTGGCTGTGATGATCTCAGATCCATTCTTATCAATAATCGATCCCTCACCAGCCTGGATTTATCACGGAATAATCTGGAAGACTCTGGAATAAAACTTCTATGTGAGGGGCTCAGACATCCTGGCTGTACTCTGCAGAGGCTGAGGTAAGAATTATCCTATCAGGCTACTTTCACACTGGGGCATCGGGGCGGTGGCAGTAAAGTGCTGCTAGTTTTAGTGGAGCTTTACCGCTATTCAGGCGGCAGCAGGGGGCTTTTAACCCCCATAAGGGGATAAAAAGGAGTAAAAAGCATCAGTACGCTTCTGATGTGATGTTCAGCTGCTTCAGAAGCACTGGCCATTCATTTCAATGGTAGGGGCGGTGTGTGAGCGGTGTATACACCTCTCCACCCCAAAGATGCTGCTCGCAGGACTGTTTTTCCTGCCCTTCAAGTGCACCGCCCCAGTGTGAGAGAGAACACTCGGGCTTTCACACTGGGGTGGATTGGGGGGCGTATTTCAGGCACTGTACAGGTGCTATTTCTAGAGCTAAAGTGCCTGAAAAGTGCCCCAGTGTGAAAGGGGTTTAAATGATATAATATTCAGAATTTTGGTATAAATCTTCTGTGTGAGGAATCAGACATGTCATCTAGATCAGTGGTTCTCAACCATCAGCCCTCAAGTACCCCCAACAGCCCATGTTTTGGGAATTTCTCTTAAATAAAATATCTGTCCTAAATATTAAGCCATTGATTCTGATTTAAAGCACCTGTGCAAGATAAAGGAAAACCTGCAAACATGGCCTGTTGGGGGTACTTGAGGACTGAGGATGAGAACCACTGACCTTGATATAAGTTCTACAAAGACTTCTGCTTGGCCGGTTACACTGGGAGTTCGCATCATAGTCCTTCAGGTCACTCGCTGTTATTGGCTTTCATCCCCTCCCCCCTCCACTGACTGTCAGAGATCAGACTTTGTTTATGTCGGGGTGGATTGTTGGTTGGATGATTCACATTTCTCACCTAATAAAACAAGGTCCAGATCTCTCCGTCTACCAGACAAATGTTTCTTGTATATGACTTTGATCTGGGGTCAGCAGCCAGTAGATCATGGACAGGTGACTGGTAGATCGCGGTCTGGGCTTGCTGACCCTCCATCCCAGAGCATCAAACATTGTGCAGTGCAGAGGGACTACTTGTAAAGTTGGAGGTGTAGTAGGAAGGAAGAGTCACATATGGTGATGCCTCCTCTGTAGTGCCAGCTCCTGTCCCATGCAGAGTGATACCAACTGCACCCCCCTCTTATCCCAGCTAGCGCTCTCCAGAGTGGTGCCAGCTGCAGGAATAGACGTCTATGGCAAAGCACAGATAACCCAGGAAAGTATCAGAGGCACTGCACTGCACCCGTGGTGTGGTGTAAACTGCAGCACATCAGTGTGAAAGCAGCTAAGGGTGCCACTGCCAAATGCAACTAAGGGCTTATTCACAAGTGCAGCAGGCACTGCTCCTCTGAAAAGTGATCTGAGTGTGTTTGATAGGTGGTGAGGAGGAGATATGTTGCCTCCTTACCACCTGATTTAAACCCATGATTGCCGTGCAATGCACATGATTGTGACACGGTATTACGGCAATTAGAGGTTTAAATCAACTGCAAGGAGGTGACATTGGGTCAGGGTGATGTCCCAGTGAGCCCATCCCCCTACAGTTGGAGCACACCCAGGGAACACAGTTAACCCCTTGATCGCCCACTAGTGTTAACCCCTTCCCTGCCAGTGTCATTAGCACATTAACAGTGCATTTTTATAGCACCGATTAATGTAATAATGTCACTGGTCCCTAAAAAAGTGTCACTTGGGGTCAGATTTGTCCGACTCAATGTTGCAGTCTCACGAAAAATCCCTAAATATATCCCATAGTTTTGGACGCTATAACTTTTGTGCAAACCAATCAATATACGCTTATTGGGATTTTTGTACCATATTGGCCTAAACTGATGAAGAAATTTGATTTGTTACATTTTTTTATTGCAAATGTTTTATAGCAGAAAGTAAAAAATATTGTTTTTTTCAGAATTGTCATTTTTTTTGTTAAGAAAAAGTGTGTAGCACCAAAAGTGAATGAACGACTATAAGATGTGAATATTGTGTTATAAATAGACAGCACATTGAAATAAAGTCCAAAAAATTGTTAAAGTGAAGAAAAAAAAATAAAAATAAATAAATATATAAAAGTCCAATCTTGTGGATGGAAATCAGCAATAAAGAAACAATATAGTGAAAAATAGGAATTTAAATGCAGCGTCCCATGATAGGATCAGCAATATACACTTATTGGTGAAAACACAATAGTTCTGTGCAAAGATGGGCACAAAAAATTGCTGGTGACTTGAAAAGTAAAGAGGTGACCCAGTACAGCGCTCCAGAATCATCCACCGCACCCCTGTGAAATGGACGCTCACCGGAAAAGCTGGCTGCCTTTACAGCAGCAAACACCACTCAGTGTAGATCCATACCTCCCAACTTTTGAACTTGAGAATGAGGGACACATTAGGGAGACAGCAACCTGCAGTGCGTAGCGAGCTTTGGCAAAAGTGGGTTTAGTTAAATTATGCTAAATATTGAGCGTGGCTTAATAATTGCTCCCACTCCCTTTTTACACTACAACCACTCCCTATACACACTGATTCCTGTCTGTATACTCTGCCCTCCTCCCTGTACTCCATTTGGGGGTATGATTTCTGGGGGAGAAGTTGCACCCCAACCCCGCTCTGCACCGCAGACTGCCCTATCCCCCCTCCACACTGCAGATCCCCTCTTGGCTCACTTTTGCACCTCTCTTCTAATTTCTGCATCCCAATCCCTCCTCTGAGTCCTGCCTTGCCCTGCTTTCCTCTTTGCTCACCTGAGTCCCAGGGAAGATCCAGTGGCTGGTGTCAGTAGGGCAGTGGATGGTGTCAGTAGGGCAATGGACAGTTGACAGTGTCAGTAGAGCAGTGGCTAGTGGCAGTAAGGCAGTGGATGGTGTTAGTAGGGCAGTTGAGGGAGTCAGTAGGGCAGTGAATGGTGTCAGTAGGGCAGTGGATGGTGTCAGTAGGGCAGAGGACGGTGTCAGTAGAGCAGTGGACAGTGTCAGTAAAGCAGTGGCTGGTGTCAGTAGGGCAGTGGATGGTGTCAGTAGAGCAGTGGCTGGTGTCAGTAGGGCAGTGGCTGGTGTCCGTGGGGCAGTTGAGGGTGTCAGTAGAGCAGTGGCTGGTGTCAGTAGGGCAGTGGCTGGTGTCAGTAGGGTAGTGGACAGTGTCATTAGGGCAGTGGACAGTGTCAGTAGGGCAGTGGCAGGTGCCAGTAGGGCATTGGCTGGTGTCAGTAGAGCAGTAGACAATGTCAGTATGGCAGTGGATGGTGTCAGAAGGGCGGTTGAGGGTGTCAGTAGGGCAGTGGTTGGTGTCAGTGGGGCAGTTGAGGGTGTCAGTAGGGCAGTGGCTGGTGTCAGTAGGGCAATTGAGGGTGTCAGTAGGGCAGTTGAGGGTGTCAGTAGAACAGAGGACAGTCTCAGTAGTGCAGTTGGGGGTGTCAATAGGGCAGGTGAGGGTGTCAGTAGGGCAGTGGCTGGTGTAAGTAGGGCAGTGGCTGGTGGCAGTAGGGCAGTTGAGGGTGTCAGTAGGGCAGTGGCTGATGTCAGTAGGGCAGTTGAGAGTGTCAGTAGGGCAGATGATGGTGTCAGTAGGGCAGTTGAGGGTGTCAGTAGTTCAGTTGAGGATGTCAGTAGGGTAGTTGATGGTGTCAGTAGGGCAGTGGCTGATGTCAACCCCCAAGCCCCCCACGGATCACAAGCACTGAATTGTCAAAGATCTGATCTCCCGGGGCTAGGATGATCACTTCAAGATTGGAACACCCACGGTACTGCTGGAGCCTGGAAAAAGCTTACTTTCACTCCCAGCAGCCAGTGGTGTGTGAGTTTGGCGTCTCCCTGTGTGAGGGAGTCAGGTCACTAGCCTGCATCTCTTAAGATGGATCGGCTGCACTGTCACAGGCTTACCTGAGCTGTAATTACACAGGGAGCTGCCAAACTCATACACCACTGCCTGTTGGGAGTGACAGTGAGCCTGCACTGCCGCTGATCGCAGGGGAGCTGGGATCCGTGCCCCACCAGGGATTCAGCTTGCTGAGCTGCCTTTTGGGATCTGGCAAGGACCCCGGGGGAATAAGTAAAGTAAGCTTGGTGCTCAGAGTTCGGCAGCTCCCTGTGTAATTACAGCTCAGGTAAACCTGTGACAGTGCAGCCCAATCCAGCCTAAGAAATGCAGGCTAGTGACCTGACTCCCTCACACAGGGAGCTGCCGAACTCACACACTACTGGCTGCTGGGAGTGACAGTGAGCCTGCACTGCCGCTAATCGCAGGGGTGCCCAGATCCGTACCCCACCGGGGATTCAGCCTACTGTGCTGCCTTTTGAAAGGGAGCTGAGAGGAATGCCCTCGCTCCCCCCCCCCCCCCGTTTCAGCCCTGCTTTCCTGGTGTGCCCCCTTCAATCCTCTGCCATTCGCCACTGGGCATCTCTCCCTGCCGGCTACCTGCAAATTATCTTATGGGAGCTGAGAACTTGTTCTAGCGGGATTTAGCCTGTGCCTGTGGGACTGCAGGACTTGGTTGAAGTTCCAGGAAGGTCCCGCAGGATCCGTGACAGTTGGGAGGTATGTAGATCCACCATCTGTTGTGGGGAAGGCTGTTCAGCAACTCGCACCATCCAGATGTAGCTGTGGTAAATAAAGCTCACCGGGAGCCGGATGAAGTCTCCATAGTGTAGTATGGATTGCAATTGTAAGTTAAAAGCCAAAATAAAATGAATGATAAAAACAAATGACAATGGGTGCCACTGCCGACCCGATATCACACAGTGGCCTGACGTCAGCACGATTGTCTCCTCCCCGAAGCTTTTCATCCAATAGGACGTTATCAAGGGGACTTCCCCACAACAGATGGTGGATCTACACTGAGTGGTGTTTGCTGCTCTAACGGCAGCCAGCTTTTCCGGTGAGCGTCCATTTCACAGGGGTGCGGTGGATGATTCTGGAGCGCTGTACTGGGTCCCCTCTTCACTTTTCAAGTCACCACCAATTTTTTGTGCCCATCTCTGCACAGAACTATTGTGTTTTCACCAATAAGCGTACATTGCTGATCCTATCATGGGACGCTGCATTTAAATTCCTATTTTTCACTATATTGTTTCTTTATTGTTGATTTCCATCCACAAGATTGGACTTTTATTTATTTATTTACTTTTTCTTCACTTTAACAATTTTTTTGGACTTTATTTCAATGTGCTGTCCATTTATAACACAATATTCACATCTTATAGTTGTTCATTTACTTTTGGGGCTACACACTTTTTCTTAAGATTATTTATAAGTTTGGTATATTACTTATCTGTGTCAGCTGCCGCCCCGCTACAGCGCAAAGATATATGATTATTATTATTTGAGGTACTTATGTAGCAATTTATGCAGTGCTTTACATATATATTGTACATTCACATCAGTCCCTACCCTCAATGAGCTTACAATCTAAGGTCGCTAACCATAGGCATGCACAGAAGGTGTGCCGGATGTGCCTGGGCACACCCTAAACACCCCGTGTGCCACTGGCTTCAGGGGGCCCTGACAGCATAGGAATCAGATGTGAAAAAACAAACACAGATTCCAACTGTAAAAGTCATAGCACCTATGTGAATGAGCCCCAACACCTCATTCACACACAGTTTTATTTATTAACTCAATACAGTTTTATCTTTTAGATTTATCAGGAATTGTGTGTGTGTGTGTATATATTATATACTTTGGGGTGCACATCCTAATGCAATAAACTGTGCATACCTAGGTCCCTAACTCACATTCATACATATACTAGGGCCAATTTAGACAGGATGTAATTTACCTACCACCATGTCTTTGGAGTGTGGGAGGAAACTGGAGTAGCTGGAGGAAACCCATGCAAGCACAGGGAGAACATGCAAACCCCAGGCAGGAAGTGTCATGTTTGGGATTCGAAACAGCGACCCTTTTGCTACCAGGGGAAAGTTTATTTTTTTAAATATTGGATTTTCTGTTGTTTATAGCAAATAATTATTTGGGTACAACGCCGCACGACCGCGCAATTGACAATTAAAGAGACGCAGTGCCGTATCGCAAAAAATGGCCTGGTCAGGAAGTGGATAAAACCTTCCAGGACTGAGTGGTTAACACCCGGGTACATAAGGGGGTGACTGAGCTGTCACAGCGCCCCCTCTTTATACTGTGTAGACATAAGAACTACAGCAGCTTCACCTTTATCAGCTTCCCTAATAACAAGATCTTTCCTTTGTATAACATTCTGTATATCCTGATATTCCGCTCTAGTGATGTTATGTTACTTTTCACTAAATGGGAATAATTCCTCATATTCATCTTATAATATAATATCATGTGTCTGGATTTGTCTCTGCAGGTTGTATGCATGTGATGTGACTTCCTCAGGCTGTGATGATCTCAGATCCATTCTTATCAATAATCGATCCCTCACCAGCCTGGATTTATCAGATAATAATCTGGAAGACTCTGGAATAAAACTTCTATGTGAGGGGCTCAGACATCCTGGCTGTACTCTGCAGTGGCTGAGGTGAGAATTCTCCTATAAATGATAAAATATTCTGCAGGATTCTGGTATAAATCTTCTGTGTGAGGGATCAGACTTGTCACCTAGATGAGTGGTTCTCAACCTCAGTCCTCAAGTACCCCCAACAGGGAATTTCTCTTAAATAAAATATCTGTCCTAAATATTAAGCCATTGATTCTGATTTAAAGCACCTGTGCAAGATAAAGGAAACCTGCAAACATGGCCTGTTGGGGGTACTTGAGGGCTGAGGATGAGAACCACTGACCTTGATATAAGTTCTACAAAGACTTCTGCTTGGCCGGTTACACTGGTAGTTCGCATCATAGTCCTTCAGGTCACTCGCTGTTATTGGCTTTCACCCCCTCCCCCTCCACTGACTATCAGAGATCAGACTTTATGTCTATGTCAGGGGGATTGTTGGTTGGATGATATAAAAACACAATGAAGTTTATTTGTCCCATAGAGACGGAGTGATCACATTTCTCACCCAATAAATCAAGGTCCAGATCGCTCCATCTAGCAGACAAATGTTTCTTGTATATAACTTTGATCTGGGGTCAGCAGCCAGTAGATCATGGACAGGTGACTGGTAGATCGCAGTCTGGGCTTGCTGACCCTCCATCCCAGAGCATCAAACATTTTGCAGTGCAGAGGGACTACTTGTAAAGTTGGAGGTGTAGTAGAGAGGAAGAGTCACATATGGTGATGCCTCCTCTGTAGTGCCAGCTCCTGTCCCATGCAGAGTGATACCAACTGCACTCCACCTCTTATCCCAGCTAGCGGTCTCCAGAGTGGTGCCAGCAATAGAAATAGAAGTCTATGGCAAAGCACAGCTAACTCAGGAAATTGCAGAGGCACTGCGCTGCACCCATGGAGCTAAGGGTGCCGCTGCCAAATGCAACTAAGGGCTCATTCACAAGTACAGCAGGCACTGCTCCTCTGAAAAGTGATCTGAGTGTGTTTGATAGGTGGTGAGGAGGAGATATGTTGCCTCCTTACCACCTGATTTAAATCCATGATTGCCGTACAATGCACACGATTGTGACACGGTATTACGGCAATTAGAGGTTTAAATCAAGTGCAAGGAGGTGACATTGTGTCAGGGTGGTGTCCCAGTGAGCCCATCCCCTTACAGTTAGAACACAGCCAGGGAACACAGTTAACCCCCTTGATCGCCCCCTAGTGTTAACCCCTTCCCTGCCAGTGTGATTAGTACAGTGACAGTGCATTTTTATTGCACCGATCAATATAATAATGTCACTGGTCCCCAAAAAGTGTTACTTGGGGTCAGATGTCACAGTCCCGCTAAAAATCACAGATCACTGCCATTACTTAGTAAAAGCAATAAAAAAATAAAAAGTCCCTAAATATATACCATAGTTTTGGATGCTATAACTTTTGTGCAAACCAATCAATATACACTTATTGGGATTTCTGTACCATATTGGCCTAAACTGATGAAGAAATGTGATTTTTTTACATTTTTTATTGGGAATGTTTTATAGCAGAAAGTAAAAAATATTGCTTTTTTTCAAAATTGTCATTTTTTTTGTTAAGAAAAAGCGTGTAGCACCAAAAGTAAATGAACGACTATAAGATGTGAATATTGTGTTATAAATGGACAGCACATTGAAATAAAGTCCAAAAAAATTGTTAAAGTGAAGAAAAAGTAAATAAATAAATAAATATATGTAAGTCCAATCTTGTGGATGGAAATCAGCAATAAATAAACAATATAGTGAAAAATAGGAATTTAAATGCAGCGTCCCATGATAGGATCAGCAATATACGCTTATTGGTGAAAACACAATAGTTCTGTGCAAAGATGGGCACAAAAAATTGGTGGTGACTTGAAAAGTGAAGAGGGGATCCAGTACAGCGCTCCAGAATCATCCACCGCACCCCTGTGAAATGGACGCTCACCGGAAAAGCTGGCTGCCGTTACAGCAGCAAACACCACTCAGTGTAGATCCATACCTCCCAACTTTTGAACTTGAGAATGAGGGACACATTAGGGAGGCACAACCTGCAGTGAGTAGCGAGCTTTGGCAAAAGTGGGTTTAGTTAAATTATGCTAAATATTGAGCATGGCTTAATAATTGCTCCCACTCCATTTTTACACTACAACCACTCCCTATACACACTGCCTCCTGTCTGTATACTCTGCCCTCCTCCCTGTACTCCATTTGGGGGTATGATTTCTGGGGAGAAGTTGCGCCCCAACCCCCCTCTGCACCTCAGACTCCCCTATCCCCCCTTCACACCACAGATCCCCTCTTGGCTCACTTTTGCACCCCTCTTCTAATTTCTGCATCCCAATCCCTCCTCTGAGTCCCTCCTTGCCCTGCTTTCCTCTTTGCTCATCTGAGTCCCAGGGAAGATCCAGTGGCTGGTGTCAGTAGGGCAGTGGATGGTGTCTGTATGGCAATGGATGGTGTCAGTAGGGCAATGGACAGTTGACAGTGTCAGTAGAGCAGTGGTTAGTGGCAGTAAGGCAGTAGATGGTGTTAGGGCAGTTGAGGGTGTCAGTAGGGCAGTGGACAGTGTCAGTAGAGCGGTGGCTGGTGTCAGTAGGGCAGTGGATGGTGTCAGTAGGGCAGTGGATGTGTCAGTAGGGCAGAGGATGGTGTAAGTAGAGGAGTGAACAGTGTCAGTAGAGCAGTGGCTGGTGTCAGTAGGGTAGTGGATGGTGTCAGTAGAGCAGTAGCTGGTGTCAGTAGGGCAATGAATGGTGTCAGTAGGGCAATGGACAGTTGACAGTGTCAGTAGAGCAGTGGCTAGTGGCAGTAAGGCTGTGGAGGGTGTCAGTAGGGCAGTTGAGGGTGTCAGTAGGCAGGGGCTGGTGTCAGTAGGGCAGAGGATGGTGTCAGTAGAGGAGTGGACAGTGTCAGTAGAGCAGTGGCTGGTGTCAGTAGCGCAGTGGATGGTGTCAGTAGAGCAGTGGCTGATGTCAGTAGGGCAGTGGCTGGTGTCAGTCAGGCAGTTGGTGGATGGTGTCAGTAGGGCAATGGGGGGTGTCAGTAGGGCAGTGGACAGTTGACAGTGTCAGTAGAGCAGTGGCTAGTGGCAGTAAGGCAGTAGATGGTGTTAGTAGGGCAGTTGAGGGTGTCAGTAAGGCAGTGGCTGGTGTCAGTAGGGCAGTTGAGGGTGTCAGTAGGGCAGTGGCTGGTGTCAGTAGGGCAGTGGATGGTGTCAGTAGGGCAGAGGACGGTGTCAGTAGGGCAGTGGCTGGTGTCAGTAGGGCAGTTGAGGGTGTCAGTAGGGCAATGGATGGTGTCAGTAGGGCAATGGACAGTTGACAGTGTCAGTAGAGCAGTGGCTAGTGTCAGTAGGGCAGTTGAAGGTGTCAGTAGGGCAGTTGAGGGTGTCAGTAGGGCAGTGGCTGGTGTCAGTAGGGCAATAGATGTTGTCAGTAGGGCAGTGGCTGGTGTCAGAAGGGAGTGGATGGTGCCAGTAGGGCAGTGGACGGTGTCAATAGGGCAGTGGCTGGTGTCAGTGGGGCAATGGCTGGTGTCAGTAGGGCAGTGGATGGTGTCAGTAGAGCAGTAGACAATGTCAGTAGGGCAGTGGCTGGTGTCAGTAGAGCAGTAGACAATGTCAGTAGGGCAGTGGCTGGTGTCAGTGGGGCAGTTGAGGGTGTCAGTAGGGCAGTGGCTGGTGTCAGTAGGGCAGAGGATGGTGTCAGTAGAGGAGTGAACAGTGTCAGTAGAGCAGTGGCTGGTGTCAGTAGGGTAGTGAATGGTGTCAGTAAAGCAGTAGCTGGTGTCAGTAGGGCAATGGATGGTGTCAGTAGGGCAATGGACAGTTGACAGTGTCAGTAGAGCAGTGGCTAGTGGCAGTAAGGCTGTGGAGGGTGTCAGTAGGGCAGTTGAGGGTGTCAGTAGGGCAGTGGCTGGTGTCAGTAGGGCAGTGGCTGGTGTCGGTAGGGCAGAGGATGGTGTAAGTAGAGGAGTGAACAGTGTCAGTAGAGCAGTGGCTGGTGTCAGTAGGGTAGTGGATGGTGTCAGTAGAGCAGTAGCTGGTGTCAGTAGGGCAGTGGATGGTGTCAGTAGGGCAATGGATGGTGTCAGTAAGGCAATGGACAGTTGACAGTGTCAGTAGAGCAGTGGTTAGTGGCAGTAAGGCAGTAGATGGTGTTAGGGCAGTTGAGGGTGTCAGTAGGGCAGTGGCTGGTGTCAGTAGGGCAATAGATGGTGTCAGTAGGGCAGTGGCTGGTGTCAGAAGGGCAGTGGATGGTGCCAGTAGGGCAGGGGACGGTGTCAGTAGGGCAGTGGCTGGTGTCAGTGGGGCAATGGCTGGTGTCAGTAGGGCAGTGGATGGTGTCAGTAGAGCAGTAGACAATGTCAGTAGGGCAGTGGCTGGAGATGACGAGATGACTGTGGTCGGTGACGGGATGACTGTAACAGATGACGAGATGACTGTGGTAGGTGACGGGATGACTGTGGT
>BLSH010524417.1:792408-802740 GCA_018402905.1 Glandirana rugosa | reverse complement strand
GGTCGGTGACGGGAAGACTGTGGTCGGTGACGGGATGACTGTGGTAGGTAACGGGATGACTGTGGTCGGTGACGGGATGACTGTGGGAGTTGACGAGATGACTGTGGTCGGTGACGGGATGACTGTGGTTGGCGACGGGATGATTGTTGTAGTCGACGGGATGACTGTGGGAGTTGACAGGATGACTGTGGTAGTTGACGGGACGACTGTGGGAGTTGACGGGATGGCTGTGGTCGGTGACGGGATGACTGTGGGAGTTGACGGGGTGACTGTGGTCGGTGACGGGATGACTGTAACAGATGACGAGATGACTGTGGTCGGTGACGGGATGACTGTAAACAATGTCAGTAGGGCAGTGGCTGGTGTCAGTGGGGCAGTTGAGGGTGTCAGTAGGGCAGTGGCTGGTGTCGGTAGGGCAGTTGAGGGTGTCAGCAGGGCAGTTGATGGTGTCAGTAGGACAGTTGAGGGTGTCAGTAGGGCAGCTGATGTTGTTAGTAGGGCAGCGGTTGGTGTCAGTAGGGCAGTGGCTGGTGTCAGTAGAGCAGTTGAGGGTGTCAGTAGGGCAGTGGCTGGTGTCAGTAGGGCAATGGATGGTGTCAGTAGGGCAGTGGCTGGTGTCAGAAGGGCAGTGGCTGGTGTCAGTAAGGCAGTGGCTGTTGTCAGTGGGGCAATGGCTGGTGTCAGTAGAGCAGTAGACAATGTCAGTAGGGCAGTGGCTGGTGTCAGTAGAGCAGTAGACAATGTCAGTAGGGCAGTGGCTGGTGTCAGTGGGGCAGTTGAGGGTGTCAGTAGGGCAGTGGCTGGTGTCAGTAGGGCAGTTGAGGATGTCAGCAGGGCAGTTGATGGTGTCAGTAGGGCAGTTGAGGGTGTCAGTGGGCAGTGGCTGGTGTCAGTAGGGAAGATGATGGTGTCAGTAGGGCAGCAGCTGGTGTCAGTAGGGCAGTGGCTGGTGTCAGTAGGGCAGTTGAGGGTGTCAGTAGAGTAGAGGATGGTGTCAGTAGTTCAGTTGAGGATATCAGGAGGGCAGTTGAAGGTGTCAGTAGTTCAGTTGAGGATGTCAGTAGGGCAGTTGATGGTGTCAGTAGTTCAGTTGAGGATGTCAGTAGGGCAGTTGATGGTGTCAGTAGGGCAGTGGCTGATGTCAACCCCCAAGCTCCCCACGGATCACAAGCACTGCATTTTCAAAGATCTGATCTCCTGGGGCTAGGATGATCACTTCAAGTTTGGAACACCGACTGTACTGCTGGAGCCTGGAAAAAGCTTACTTTCACTCCCAGCAGCCAGTGGTGTGTAAGTTTGGCTGCTCCCTGTGTGAGGGAGTCAGGTCAGTAGCCTGCATCTTTTAGGCTGGATCAGGCTGCACTGTCACAGGCTTACCTGAGCTGTAATTACACAGGGAGCCGCTGAACTCACACACCACTGCCTGTTGGGAGGGACAGTGAGCCCGCACTGCCGCTGATCACAGGGGAGCTGGGATCCGTGCCCCGCCGGGGATTCAGCCTGCTGTGCTGCCTTTTGAGATCAGGCAGGGACCCCCGGGGAATAAGTCAAAGTAAGCTTGGTGCTCAGAGTTCGGCAACTCCCTGTGTAATTACAGCTCAGATAAGCCTGTGATAGTGCAGCCCAATCCAGCCTAAGAAATGCAGGCTAGAGACCTGACTCCCTCACACAGGGAGCCGCCAAACTCACACACTACCGGCTGTTGGGAGTGACAGTGAGCCTGCACTGCCGCTAATCGCAGGGGAGCCCGGATCCATACCCCGCCAGGGATTCAGCCTACTGCACTGCCTTTTGAAAGGGAGCTGAGAGGAATGCCCCCGCTCCCCCCCAGTTTCAGTCCTGCTTGCCTGGTGTGCCCCTTCGATCCTCTGCCAGTCGCCACTGGGCACCTCTCCCTGCCGGCTACCTGTAAATTATCTTATGGGAGCTGAGAACTTGTGCTCGCGGGATTCAGCCTGTGCCTGCGGGACTGTGGGACTTGGTTGAAGTTCCAGGAAGGTTCCGCAGGATCCGTGACAGTTGGGAGGTATGTAGATCCACCATCTGTTGTGGGGAAGGCTGTTCAGCAACTCGCACCATCCAGATGTAGCTGTAGTAAATAAAGCTCATCGGGAGCCAGATGAAGTCTCCATAGTGTAGTATGGATTGGAATTGTAAGATAAAAGCCAAAATAAAATGAATCATAAAAACAAATGACAATGGGTGCCACTGCCGACCCGATATCACACAGTGGCCTGACGTCAGCACGAGTGTCTCCTCCCCGAAGCTTTTCATCCAATAGGATGTTATCAAGGGGACTTCCCCACAACAGATGGGGGATCTACACTGAGTGGTGTTTGCTGCTGTAACGGCAGCCAGCTTTTTCGGTGAGGGTCCATTTCACAGGGGTGCGGTGGATGATTCTGGAGCGCTGTACTGGGTCACCTCTTCACTTTTCAAGTCACCACCAACTTTTTGTGCCCATCTTTGCACAGAACTATTATGTTTTCCCCAATAAGCGTATATTGCTGATCCTATCATGGGACGCTGCATTTAAATTCCTATTTTTCACTATATTGTTTCTTTATTGCTGATTTCCATCCTCAAGATTGGACTTTTTTTTTTTTTTTTTTTAACAATAGTTTTTATTAGATTATAAGAAAAACAGAAGTATCAACAATGATATGGATCAAGGGTTGTTATACATCGAGGTGATCAATTCAACAATTGCAAGTGGTGATGTGGTGATTTGGTGCTTTGCATATCAGCTCTGCATTAAATGTCGTGAGCTTTGTTTCTTCCTCTCTCCTGCCACCCCAAATGGGAGCTTACTGTGAGCAGGGGAGGGGGAGAAGGTACCGTACTTCCAAGAAAACTGTCTATATGCATAATAAACATAACAGCGAAGGGGGTTAGGGGGGAGGAAGGGAGGGGGGAGAAAAAGAAAAAAAAAAAAGGGGGGGGAAAGAGGTACAATGCATCCTGGTAAGATCAATTGATTAGGAAATTTATCAGTGTTACTTATACAAGGAAGTCCATAAAGACCATTGGTTATCAAAGTGATTACATTTCAAGGAGTTGATTGCCAGGGATCTTTCGAGAAGATGGTTTGCTCGTACTATTTGTATGACTTCTGATAAATTTGGGGAGTCTAGGGATTTCCACTTTTTGAGGATGGAGTTTCGTGCAGCTAGGAGTATGTGGGTTACTAGGGGTCTCATATGTTTAGGGTATAGGTCAATGCCAAGGTTTAAGATAGCCAGACCAGGGTTGGGTTTAGAAAGAAAACCTGTGGTGGTCAAAATCAGTTTGAACACCTGTGCCCAGAAGCTTGTGAGGCTGGTGCAATCCCATAATATGTGTAACAGGTTCCCAGGTTTCCCACATTGTCTCCAGCAGTCCGGAGACAGACCAGGGAACATTTTCGAGAGTTTAAAAGGAGTGTAGTGCCATCTGTGAATGATTTTGACCATCATTTCCCAGTGGTTGCAACATTTAGAGTGTTTATGTGTAGCTAAAAGGGCGTGTTTCCATTGTGTTAGGGTGTAGCTGTGGTTTAGTTCCTTTTCCCATTTTTGGATGGGCGTGAAATTGTCTAAGGAGTCCTTGTTACCCAAAGCATTGTATAGAAGCGAAATACCTTTCCCTTTCGCATTAGAGTTATTTAGGAAGTCCCATATCTTGTCAGGAATTTTGAGAGTGGGGAGAGGGTGTTTGGTCAGGTATGACAAAATGCGCATTACTGTGAACTTAGTTTCTATTGGAAGGGAGAACTCCTTTTGCAGTGTTTCCCAATGTTTAGGTCGGGAGTTTTTGTAGAAGTCTTGAATATATAGAATTCCCTGTGTGCGGAGAGGCTTTGTGTACAAGAAGGGAATCAGGTTGTCCAATACCCATTCCCCCTATCGATTTGGGTTTGTGGAGATTGGACTGTGAACATCTGGGTTTTTTATTGTCCCATATAAACTGGTTTAGGATTTTGTTGATGGGATCTATGTATTTGCGTGGGACTAATAATGGGATTACTTGCGGGAGAATTATCATTTTGATGACAGCTGATCTGCCCTTCCAGGATAGTTCTCTCTGGGACATCTGCTGTAATTGGGAGTGAACTTTTTTGGCTAGTGGCCCATAATTTGCATGCACAATTGAAGATATTGAGGGGGTTAATGTAATTCCTAGGTATGAAATACCCTCTGGATTCCATGAGTATGGAAGGAGGTTTTGGAGGATTTTTTTGATGTTGTCTGGTGTTCCAATGTTGAGGATTATGGATTTGGTATGATTAACTTTATAATAGGATATGGCACTGAATTTTTCAAGGATTTCATGGGCTTGGGGGAGGGAAGTTACAGGGTTGGTCAACATGAGAATTACGTCATCGGCAAATAAGTTTATGACGTGAGAGTTGTTTCCTATTTGAAAGCCAGAAATGTTTGAATTAGATCTGATAGCCTCGGCTAATGGCTCTATAATCAGGTTAAATATATAAGGGGAAAGGGGGCACCCCTGTCTCGTGCCATTTGTAATTAAAAATGGCTTGGACAAGAGTCCAGAGGTGAATACTTGCGCCGAAGGATTTGAGTATAAGGCCAGAATTGCATTTCTAATAGATCCCTGGAAGCCAAACTCTGATAGTACGTGGGTCATATATGACCAGTCTACTCTATTGAAGGCCTTCTCTGCGTCAATTGATAGCAGCAGAGAAGGCATTCAATGTTTCTCAGCATAACTTATAATATTTAATATACGCCTAGTAGCGTCTGAGGGTTGCCTGCCTTTCACGAACCCCATTTGGTCCTTAGCTATGAGATGGGAAATCACCTTCGTGAGTCGGTTTGCAAGAAGTTTTACATAGATTTTCACATCCGAGTTAAGGAGGGATATGGGCCTGAAATTTGTTGGAGAATTCGGGTCTTTCCCGGGTTTGGGAATAGTCACAACGTATGCTTTCAGCATTTCAGGTGGGAAGGATGATGATAGTGTAGCTAAGGTGTAGACTGGGGTCAGATAAGGAGTGATTAGTTCCTGGAATGATTTGTAGAATTCGTTTTGGAGACCGTCAGGACCTGGTGATTTCCCGTTGGGGAGAGAAGCAATGACCTTCTGTACCTCAGAGTAGGTGAAGGGAGCATTGAGATCTGTAAGCTGTGAGTCTGTCAGTTTGGGTAGTTTGAGCGTACTCAGGAAGGATGTTATAGCTGACTTAGTAGGTTGGGTCGTTTGGGGATCGTCCTTGAGGTTGTAAAGTGTGCTATAGAAGTCCGCAAATTGGTCTGCAATATGTTGAGGGTTTGTTACTTTATGGTTACTTATGGGGTGTAGTAAGTATTGGATTCTTGATTTCGATTGGACCGTTTTAACTCTGCGAGCCAGTAGTTTGCCTGCCCAATTAGCGTTAGAATACCAATTTGCACGTACAGATCTCAGGTATTTGTCATGTGAGTGGAGGAGGAGAAGTCTGAGTTCTTCCCTAAGTTTCTGTAAGGACTGTATTTTGTCGTCAGAGGGATTCTGTTTGTTGCGGGTTTCTAAGTTGTGAATGTCGGTTGTCAGTTTGGTAAGGTGAAGGTCATGGCTTCTCTTTAATCTGGCTCCTTGCTGGATGAGGATGCCTCTAATAAATGCCTTGTGGGCATTCCAAAGTGTGAATGTGTTGTCAACCGAATTTGCGTTGTTTTTAAAGAAGTCAGTAATGTGTTGGGAGATAAGTTTTGAGGACTCTGGTGATTGTAGGAGTTTGACATTACATCTCCAGATGGGGTTCGTGTGTAAGGCACCCTTCTCCATAATAGAGATAGATATTGCAGCATGGTCTGACCATGTTATATCGTGAATTTTTGAGTGGGAAATTTTCTGCAGTAGCCATTTGTCCACCACGAAAAGGTCAATGCGGGAGTATGTACGATGTCTGGGGGAGAAATAGGTGTAGTCCTTCTCGCACCCGTGCTGGCATCTCCAGACATCGTACAACCCCTCTGAGTGCAATATGTGACCCAATGATGGTCTGCCCCTGGGGTTAGCCGAGGAGGAGTCCATGACCGGGTCCACAGTGGCGTTAAAGTCACCGCATAATAGTATACTACCATACTTAACAGAGTAAACACGTTTAAGCAATTTCCTCAAGAAGTTAGATTGACGAGAGTTCGGTGCATACATGGAAACTATCGTATAGGGATTGGAGTTAATGTCACAATTGAGAATTATGAATCTACCTTGCTGGTCTATAATGGCATTCTGAAGTTGGAAAGCAACTGTGTCTCTAATTGCAATTAGAATTCCTTTCGATTTCTTCTCAGGGTTATTAGCTAGGAAAATGTGTGGGAAACTCTTGTGAGAGCATTTAGGGATATTTGAGGAGCAAAAATGTGTCTCTTGGACGCATAATATGTCCGCTTGGTTTTTCAGAGCTTCCCTCCACAATGTATGTCTCTTGGCCGGATGGTTCAGGCCTTTAGTGTTCAGCGACAGGCAAGTAATGGTCATGGTTCAAGATTGAAAGTGTATATGTGTTCCAGGCGTCACTTACTATGTGGAGGGGTTGATGTCGCTCTGATGTTGGAAAGGTCCCGGGAGGGTTGGGGACTTGCTTCCGCTGTGTACACTTTGTTGTCCGGTTGCGGATGTTGTTGCCATAAAGTAGGTCCTGGGTTCGGTGTAGGATCGCCAGGTTGGATGTGTACCTCAGGGAAGTGTGAGAGAACAAAAAAACAAAAATTTGAAGAAGCAAAACATAATGGTTAAGAAAATGGTCCCTTTGTAAGGACCGTGAACATAACATAATGTCCTGGTGTGGAGAGGGTTCGGGATATATATCCGTTTGGTGACCAGCTAGGCTGGTGATGTTGACTGGAGGCTTTAGTTAGGATTGTTGTGGGGTTCCATTCTTTTTTGAGGAACGCTTGTGGGTCACTACCTGCCAGTCAGATTTTAAGTGAGGAGTTTTATCCGCCTGTTGAGATGTGTTCGGAGCATCTGTGAGGATCCCCCAGTGACGGAGGGCTGTGAGACCCTCTTCTAGGGACGTGATAGCCTTGTTGGAGCCATTAAAGGTGACTATTAGTGTTGCCGGGTATTTCCACTTATGAGGGATATGGTGATTGCGTAATGCCTTGGTAATAGTGTTCAGATTTCTCCTTCTCTGGAGAGTGTGTCTAGAGAGGTCTGGGAGCAGTTGCAATGTAGCGAGGGTAGTTGGGCGTTGGTCTGGGTTTTTAAATGCATTCAGGATAAGTTCTTTAGCTCTGTAAAAGTGCAGTCTGAGCAAGACGTCTCTAGGAATATCTTCAGCTATGAATGATGGTTTGGGCAGTCTGTGGACTCTGTCCACCGTGAGTTCCACAGCAGAGAGTGTAGGTGCTAGCGATGAGAATAAATCCTGCACATATTGGGGGAGTTGTGATGGGGCAACTGACTCTGGGATGCCCCTAATTTTTATGTTATTTCTTCTCGACCGATCTTCCAAATCGGCCAATTTGTCTCTTATCCAATTTAATTCATCATTCTGGGCTTCATGCGCATCAACCAGTGTGTTAAATGTATGGGAGTATTCGCCCATTGCGTTTTCAATATGGTCAACACGTCCCTCTAGTGAGTAAATATCTGAATGGCATGTTCTAATCAGATGGCTAATGTCCTGGTGGAGGGATGCCTTGAAAGAGGTCAGCATATCCTTGATGACTATGTCTGATACTGCCTGGCCTGTTGTGGGAAAGTCAGTGAATGCATCATGCTTGTTTAGGCCTGCCGCGGCCTGTGCACCACTCACCTCCATAATGTAGGCCTGGTCAGCTTCCTCCATTGGAGCGCGCCTGGCTTTGGATTTTGCTGGGCTCCTGGTGGTAGGGGTAGAGGCTGCTGAGGACGAGCCGCTGCTGGGCTGGTATTCTCCGTCCGCTGCTGTGCCTTTGTGGGAAGGATGGAGGATTCCTGGATCTCTGGTCCCGGCGTCTCCTCCACCTGCACGTGCGCCGCCGCCATTGTGGAGGGGCGAGTGCTGAGCTGCGGGGAAGAAGGCCGTCAGCTTTCCCGGCTGAGCGGGTTGTAGTTTTCTGCGACGGGTCATCGTGGCCAGGTGACAGGGTGTTCCTCGGCGCTGTGGCTGCTCGTTCGCGGGTTTAAAGCTCCTGTGTGAGGCAGATTAGCCTGGCGGTCTGACGGAGCTCCGGCTCTATGCGGCCATCATGGAGCTCGGACGCCACGCCCCCTCAAGATTGGACTTTTATATATTTATTTATTTTCTTTACTTTAACATTTTTTTTGGACTTCATTTAAATGTGCTGTCCATTTATAACACAATATTCACATCTTATAGTTGTCCATTTACTTTTGGCGCTACACACTTTTTCTTAAGATTATTAATACGTTTTGTATATTACTTATCTGTGTCAGCTGCCCCCCGCCACAGCGCAGAGATATCTTATTATTATTATTTGAGGTACTTATGTAGCGCTGTCAATTTACGCAGTGCTTTACATATATTTGTACATTCACATCAGTCCGTACCCTCAAGGAGCTTACAATCTAAGGTCCCTAACCATAGGCGTGCACACAGGCTGTGCTGGATGTGCCTGGGCACACCCTAAACACCCCATGTGCCACTGGCTCCAGGGGTCCCGACAGCATAGGAATCGGATGTGAGAAAAACAAAACACTGATTCACACTGTAAAAGCCATAGCACCTATGTGAATGAGCCCCAACACCTCATTCACACACAATTTTATTTATTAACTCAATACAGTTTTATCTTTTAGATTTATCAGGAGTTGTGTGTTTGTGTATATATATATATATATATATATATATATATATATATATATATATATATATATATATATTATATACTTTGGGGTGCACATCCTAATGCAATACGCTGTGCACACCTAGGTCCCTAACTCACATTCATACATATACTAGGGCCAATTTAGACAGGATCTAATCAACATACCAGCATGTCTTTGGAGTGTGGGAGGAAACTGGAGTAGCTGGAGGAAACCCATGCAGGCACAGGGAGAACATGCAAACTCCAGGCAGGTACTGTCATGTTTGGGATTCAAAACAGCGATCCTTCTGCTGCCAGGGGAAAGTATCTTTTTTAATATTGGGGTTTTTTTGTTGTTTATATCACAAAAAATAAAAAACACAGAGGTGATCAATACCACCAAAAGAAAGCTCTGTTTGTGGGAAAAAAGGATATAAATTTTATTTGGGTACAACGTTGCATGACCGCGCAATTGTCAGTTAAACTGACGCAGTGCCGTATTGCAAAAAATGGCCAGGTCAGGAAGTGGATAAAACCTTCCAGGGCTGAGTGGTTAACACCTGGGTACATAAGGGGGTGACTGAGCTGGCACAGCGCCCCCTCTTTATACTGTGTAGTAGTGTTGAGCGAACCCGGACTGTAACGTTCGGGTCCGTACCGAACTTTCGGGTGTCCGGGGCATGGACCCGGACATTTCAAAAATCGTTCGGGTTCAGTCCGGGGTTCTGCTATTTTACTCCACGTGTTGAGAAGCTGCAGGGCAGCCAATCAACAAGCGTTTCACTGGTTTGCCCTTAGAAGCCATCACAGCCATGCCTACTAATGGCATGGCTGTGATTGGCCAGTGCATCATGTGACCCAGCCTCTTTATAAGCTGAAGTCACGTAGTGCTGCAGTCACATGCTCTTGGGTTAGTGTAGGGAAAGGAAGCTGACGGTGTGAGTGAGAGAATTGAGACATTTTAAGACATTTTAAGATCTGATCCTGCATCCTGAGATAGATTACTTTACTACTGCTGTCTGTGCTGTTGCTCTGAGGACAGATAGCAGAAATTAGAGATTTCACATACCGCTGCTTTGAGTTGCAGATCAAACTCTGCATAAAACAACGATCGCCGCGATCGTGCACGACGATCAGATTGTTGGAGGAATTTGAGATTTCAAATACCGCTGCTTAGAGTTGGAGATTGCAGATTAAACTCTGTCTAACGAAACGATCGTACGTTCGTACACAACGATCATTTGAGAGGGAAAACTTGATCCTCTACTAAAAACTTTTTATTACACAGTGAATGTCGTTGTCGACCGGGATATCCTCATCCGTTACCAAAACCTTGTTCTTAGACAGGGAGATTCGTCTTCGGAGATGGATCACGTCAGTCTAGTGAGTTTCGTCGTCATACACTTTAAAGTTTAATGAGGGTGTTAGACTAGCAACACATACTAGGGTGTTAGACTAGCAACACATGCTTGCATGCTAGCAAAGCAATCTGTCTCAAATTAGACGTTAGAGGTTGAGATTCGTCGCCATAAACTTTAGAGTTTAAGGAGGTTGTTAGACTAGCAGCACGTGCTAGCGCCGCTAGCAACAA
>BLSH010524417.1:767794-788978 GCA_018402905.1 Glandirana rugosa | reverse complement strand
AATTTATTTTCCCTATCCCCATTTTTTCGTAGGGCACTTGCCCTAGTTTGAAGATGATTTTAGAACAGTTATATGGCTTCTACCGTTAACTAATACTTTTCAGACACAGTTTGAAGATGATCCACATTCACCTCCATTTTTGCATTTTTTATGTTTTTATTTTTGTTAAAATATTTAAAGTTATTTCCCTGTCCCCATTTCTTTGTAGGTCACTTGTCCCACACTTACCCCCATTTCCTTCCTTTTGCAGCCCTCTAGGGCTTTCCAGGACTTTGTTACAGCCATTTTTGTGCCTAAAAGTTCGGGTCCCCATTGATTTCAATGGGGTTCGGTGTCCGTGCGATCGTTCGGGTTCCGTCCGGACCCGGACTTTGTCCCAAAGTTCGGCCGGACCAGCAGAACCCGAACTTCCAGAGGTTCGCTCAACTCTACTGTGTAGACATAAAAACTACAACAGCTTCACCTTTATCAGCTTCCCTAATAACAAGATCTTTCCTCTGTATAACATTCTGTATATCCTGATATTCCGCTCTCTAGTGATGTTATGTTACTTTTCACTAAATGGGAATAATTGCTCATATTCATCTTATAATATAATATCATGTGTCTGGATTTGTCTCTGCAGGTTGGATGGATGTGGTGTGACTTCCTCTGGCTGTGATGATCTCCAATCCATTCTTATCAATAATCGATCCCTCACCACACTGCATTTATCATGTAATGATCTGGAAGACTCTGGAATAAAACTTCTATGTGAGGGGCTCAGACATCCTGGCTGTACTCTGCAGGAGCTGAGGTGAGAATTATCCTATAAATGATATAATAATCTGCAGGATTCTGGTATAAATCTTCTGTGTGAGGGATCAGACATGTCACCTAGATCGGTGGTTCTCAACCTCAGTCCTCAAGGACCCCCAATAGGCCATGTTTTGGGAATTTCTCTTAGATAAAATATTTTGCCCTAAATATTAAGCCAGTGACTCTGATTTAAAGCACCTGTGCAAGATAAAGGAAAACCTGCAAACATGGCCTGTTGGGGGTACTTGAGGACTGAGGATGAGAACCACTGACCTAGATGAAAGTTCTACAAAGACTTCTGCTTGGACGGTTACACTGGGAGTTCCCATCATAGTCATTCAGGTCACTCGCTGTTATTGGCTTTCATCCCCTCCCCCCTCCACTGACTATCAGAGATTGGACTTTATGTCCAAAATACCAAGCCATTTAATCTGAAATAAAGCACCTGTGCAAAATAAAGGAAAACCTGAAAGCATGGCCTGCTGGGGGGACTGAGGATGAGAACCACTGACCTAGATGTAAGCTATACAAAGACAGACTTCTGATTGGCCAGTTACACTGGGAGTTCCCATCATAGTCCTTCAGGTCATCAGAGATCAGACTTTATGTCTATGTCGGGTGGATTGTTGGTTGGATGATATAAAAACACAATGAAGGATATTTGTCCCATAGAGACAGAGTGATCACATTTCTCACCCAATAAATCAAGGTCCAGATCTCTCCATCTAGCAGACAAATGTTTCTTGTATATAACATTGATCTGGGGTCAGCAGCCATTAGATGGAGGGCAGGTGACTGATAGATTGCTGTCTGGGCTTGCTGTCCCGCCATCCCAGAGCATAAAACATTGTGCAGTGCAGAGGGACTACTTGTAAAGTTGGAGGTGTGGTAGGGAGGAAGAGTCACATATGGTGATGCCTCCTCTGTAGTGCCGGCTCCTGTCCCATGCAGAGTGATACCAACTGCACTCCACCTCTTATCCCGGCTAGCGGCCTCCAGAGTGGTGCCAGCAGCAGGAAAGAAGAGATCTACAGGTGAAGCAATACATCGGGCATAATATTATAGGGCTGTTTTCACACACCGTGGGTGCAATGCAGTGCATCTGCAGCTTTCCTGCAGGTTTGCTGCACTTAGCCATAGACTTCTATTATATCCTGCAGGTTTGGTGCACTTTCTGAAAGCACAGCAAAATCAGAAAGTGCACCACACCTGCAGGATATAATAGAAGTCTAAGGCAAAGTGCAGCTAACCCAGGAAAGTTGCAGATGCACTGTGCTGCACCCATGGTGTGGGGTAAACAGCTGCTTTCACACTGATGTGCTGCAAAGGGTGCCGCTGCCAAATGCAACTAAGGGCTTATTCACAAGTGCAGCAGGCACTGCTCCTCTGAAAAGTGATCCGAGTGTGTTTGATAGGTGGTGAGGAGGAGATATGTTGCCTCCTTACCACCTGATTCAAACCCATGATTGCCGTGCAATGCACACGATTGCGACACGGTATTACGGCAATTAGAGGTTTCAATTATGTGCGAGGAGGTGACATTGTGCCAGGGACTTCTCCCATGTTGTTCAGGTAGATCTCCACTTCTTTAAGGTTGTCTACCCCTGATATAAGCCTCAAACATGTGATGCACGATTTGTACGGTAATTTTCATATGATGACCGTTCTTCCAATTTTCAAATTGTTAGTATGGTCACGGTCGATTCTGATTTTTCGGATGACAAAAGCTGGATGTGCAAACTATAACATTTTTAACTGATGTGACCACAACATCCGATTTTCATAGAATTAGTATGGTTTTCGTACAAAATAATTGTAAGAGCCGAGACTACGCATGCTCAGAAATGAAAAAATACATACAAAGCTATTCAACATATTACGTCATTTCTGACATTGAATTCTGTCATATGAGAATTTTCGTATTGTGAGTAACCTCTTCACTTTCCACATGAGACATCCAACAAAAAACGGTCATCTGAAAATTGTGTACGAGGCTTTAGACCATCCGATGTGTAGTGACTAGTAGGGATGAGTGACTCTGCCCGGGTTCCCTGCAGGGTCGGGATATCCTGTCTGAGATCTTCAAACCCTGAACATTACAGCGAGTCCCATTGAAGTCTATGTGGGGGATCCTGTTCATAAATCCCATCTTACAGGTAGTTGTAATAATAACACATGATTTCCATCCAGTAGTAATAGGCTTGCTTTGATGGTGGGTAGTAATAGGACAGAGATTTGCTGATGATGTCTCTGTTCTGGATGATAGAAAAATGTCCTATTGCTGGACAGCTTCTATCAAACACTCATTGAGAATTAGGAGACTGAAATGATGGAGAAGTAGAAATATTGTCCAGCAGCAGGAGATGTTTAATAAGCCAGACAAGGGCAGATTGTAGAGGAGACGCAGGACATGGGTAGGTGTATAACTGCAGGGATTAGGAGAGCACAGAGGATACAGCCGTGTAGCCTGGCCAGTGACAGGACAGTAATAATCATGAAGAATAGGACTAACTGGGGTATGCCTAACTTTTCTTCTTACTATTAGGAAAGAAAGTCGTACTATGTGAGGGGATTTAGGTGCACGCTTTTCCTGGGCTTAGCTTCTTCTTTCCCATAATGCAGTGGGGTTCTGCAAACAAAATGTGGCTCCAAGAACAGATGGTCAGTAACAAGTGAATGCTGAGCTTTGAGCACCACAAACATAAAAAGTCCCAATCAGTATAAAATAAACTCCAATATATTCCAGAGAGAGACTCTAACCTCAAAATACCCCCAGAAACAACCCCCACCCCCTTTATAAAGGAAAACCTCACAGCAAAATAAATTACTGCCATCCTCAAATCACCCACCATCTACAATTATATAAAAGGGGTGATAGGAAAGGATATACAGTCAGGTCCATAAATATTGGGACTTCAACACAATTATAATATTTTTGGCTCTATACACCACCACAATTGATTTGAAATTAAACTAACAAGATGCGCTTTAACTGCAGACTTTCATCTTTTTTTTTTTTAAATATATTTATTAGTTTTTCACATTATACAGGGTATACAAGCACGGAAGTGCCAAAAAGTATAGTATAACAAAAAATACAGCCGGGGCCTTGTTTAGCAAGGCGAAAAAATAAACAACGATCATACAACAGTACGGCAAAAGGTTTTGAAAAGGCAGAATTAGATCCAAAAAAGATATTAGACCGAGTCTTAGCGATGGTGGTGATACATGGTAGTAGCAATAAGCATATATATCTGGTTTCCTAGGACCAGTATAACCCATAGTGCCTGTAAAGAGCCCATTTGGGGAAAGGACGGGGGTAAGGCGGGAAGTCCAGCATGATCTCATACTCGCGGGGCATGCCTGGTGAAGAATTGTAAGGAGAATTTAGAGTTATAGTTGGAAATAAGAATAGCCATGGGATTTTGGGCATGCTGGTAGGTAATCGATATATCCCCTGGTTAGATATAGTGGGTGGGGTTTGTGGAATGTCAAGGGGGGTCGCTGGGCATGTCAGGAGGGAAGCGCTTAGATTTTGAGCTTCCCTAATGTTCCTGATAGATCCGCTTTCAAATACCAATTGGTTAATTGAAAAGGTTCCATATAGCGTTGGATTTCCTCTGGAGGGAAGGGGGATTCTAGGTATTTCCTCCATCTAGAGGATGGATGTTTTGAGGATTTAGAATCCTGGGAAATGACGTCTAGCCATTCTATGCGGAATAGATTGTGGATAGCGGCCTTTACTTGCGATAGGACAGGCGGGTCTATGTTAATCCACGCCTGAGTGATGGACCTGCGAGCTGCCAGGAGACACAGATGCGTCCAATGAGGAACTGAAGACCCTGGGGGGGTGTCTGTGGGAGGTGGTGCCTGATGACTGAATAGACATAGCATTAGATCCTTTGGGATAGAGTATTTTAGGGTTTTGTTAATGTAGTGCAAGACTTGATCCCAGAAGATCGCTATTTTGGGGCAGCTCCAAAACCTGTGGAGTAGGGTAGGCCTGGGAGCTGAGCACCAGGGGCATGTTGGGGTGGAGGGGCTCTCCGGGTTGTAGAAGAAGGGGAAGTACGCTCTGTGAGTGATTTTGAATTGTGTTTCCCTCCACTTCTCAGAGATGGTTAGAGTACGAATTTTCCGATATCCCGCTAGGATGTTGGTTGGGGCTTCAAGGTCTTCAAGGGCCTTGGCCCAGGATTGAAGAGGTTGAAGAGAATATTTAGAGGCCTGGTGGCGTGAAAGGTGGGAATAAATTTGGGAGATTGAGTAGTGCCCTGCGTTGGCAAGGGAGTCGATGAAAGAGAGTTGAAAGGGTCTAGGGGTAGGAATAATCTCAGTCCTGATATAGTGTTTCAGTTGATGGTAGGGGAAGAGGTGGCAGTTGGGTAGAGAGTAGGATGTGGCCAACTCAGAGAATGGTCTGACCGACCCTCCCTCTGGGGTGCAGGTTTGACTAACCAGTTTTAGTCCCTGTGAGGCCCATAGAGATAATGGGATGCTGGTGAAGGAGGGAGGGAATTTAGGGTTACCAATTATGGAAAGGAAGCGGGACACTCTCGGCGGGAGATCAAGAATTTTCCTCACTTCCCTCCAGGCGACGACTGTGTCTCGGAAGAGGGAGTTTGTCCTAATGCGCTTAGGGAGCGCTGAGAGTTTGGCGTGAGCCATCGCCTGGAGGGAAAAGGGGGCTGCCAACGCTCTTTCTAGCTCAAAATTTGAGTATTTGGAGTTTTCAGTGAACCAGTCGAGCACCTGCCTAAGAAGGCAGGAGAGATTGTAGATCCTAATGTTGGGTAGGCCTGTCCCCCCCTCGTCTTTCGGCAGAAAAAGCTTGCGGAGGGCCACCCTGGGCTTTTTGCTTTGCCAGATAAATGAGAGTAGGGCAGCGTGGATCTTGTGCACATCTTTGTGTTTAAGAAGTAGAGGTAAAGTCTGAAGCGGATATAGAAGTCTCGCAAATGAGACCATTTTATAGAGATGGCACCTGCCGAAAAGGGAGAGGGGGAGGGACGCCCAGTTCCCTAATTCTTGTACTATCTTATTAATCAGGGGGGTAGTTTAATGAGTATAGCGATGAGGGTTCCCTGCCAATAAACATTCCCAAATATGTGATATGTTTTTTGGCTATCAAAAAGCAAGATGAATCTGTCCATGGTCCGGAGATCCGAGGGTTTAGGGATAAGATTTCACTCTTTTCAAAATTAATTCTCAGACCCGAACACGTTCTGAAAGTTTCAAACAATTCCTGGGTATAGGCAATATCTCGGGGGGTTCGATGAAAAGAGAAGGATGTCATCAGCAAATAGTGCTGATCTGAGAGTGAGGTCGCCAACTGCGATACCACTGATACCCTCGTTGGAGTTCAAGATTCTAGATAGGGGCTCAAGGGCTAAATTGAACAGAAGAGGGGAAAGGGGACAGCCTTGGCGAGTGCCCTTAGAAAGGGGGATCTCTGGGGACATAAAATTGGGAGTGATTAGGCGAGCTGAGGGGATGCGTACATTTTATGGATATAATTTAAAATGGGACCCGAGATTCCAAACGATTCCATGGCCATATAGAGCCAGGTAAAGCTAATATTATCGAAAGCCTTTTCGGCATCTAATGAAATGATGGCGAGGTCTCGGTCAGGGTACCTCTTAGCATGCTCAAGGGCAAGTAGGACCTTGCAGATGTTAAGAGTAGCTGAACGACCCTGTATAAAACCGGATTGGGCTGGGCTAATGATGGAGGGGAGGATATGGGCAAGGCGATCCGCAATGATTTTGGAGAGAATTTTGATATCCACATTGATAAGAGAGATGGGTCTGTAAGAGGATGGTGATAGGGGGTCCTTCCCTTTTTTGCCTATTAATTTAATGTGAGCTTGGGAGTCAGTGGGGGGAAAAGGGCCGTCAGACCAGATAGAGCTGTATACCATCTCCAAGGAGTCTGTAATAAAGTCAGCTGTCAACTTGTAGAACTCTGAAGAGAGTCCATCTGGGCCTGGGGCTTTACCAGGTCCGAGTTTACTAATAGTAGAACGGATGTCATGAGCTGTTATGGGGGCGTTGAGGAAATCCAATTGTTCCAGAGTGAGTGTGGGAAGGTTGGCCTTGTTCAGAAAAGATGCTGCTACTTCCGAGTCAATAAGGTCTTTGGTATAGAGGGTAGTGTAATAGTCAGTGAGAAGGGCATTAATGGAAGAAGGGGAGTTTATGACCGTCTCGTCGGGTTTTTTAAGTGCTCCTATAAACGTCGGAGAATGTCTCCCTGAGCAGAGCCTGGCTAATAACTTGCCAGCTTTGTTACCATTGCGGTGAAAGAAGAGGGCCAAGTGTGCTTGATGGATTGATTCCTGGTGTCCTGACCAGAGATCAAAGTATCGTTTGGCTTTTAGCCAAGCTGACACTGTGGTAGGGTTGCGAGATAGGGTCAGGTCTCTGTGCGCTGTTCGGAGGGAGTCACTGGCTTGTTGGTAGTTGCGAGAGGCTCTTTTCTTGTACTGAGCCGTGTAAGAAATAATGCGTCCTCTTAGAAAGGCTTTACCCGCCTCCCAGAACAGATTTGGGGAGGAAAGGTGTTCCTTGTTCGTTTCGCAGTACTCTGTCCAGGCAGCACCAAGAGTTGTTTTGAAGTCTTCGTTCTTAGCCAGGAACGAAGGGAATCACCATATTTTAGGGCCGTGGGGGGTAACAAGGCCAGAGATTTGGATGGCAATCGGGGAATGATCTGATATCACCATGTTTTCGATGGAGGATGATGAGATCAGGGGAATGAGGCTTGGGGAGGCAAAGAAATAGTCAATGCGCGACCAAGAATTATGGGGGGAAGAATAGAATGTAAAATCTCTATCAGCGGGGTGGGAGAGCCGCCAAGTATCAGTGAGGTGGAGGGACTGTATGGTCTGGGCGAGTGGGGTAGGTGCATGGGAGGCTTTGGTGGTGGAGGGGAATCGGTCCTCGGCTGAGTGCATCAGTGCGTTAAAGTCTCCACCCAGGAGGTGGAGAGTTTCAGGGATTAGAAGGGCCCATGAGGTGAGATCTTGAAAGAATGAATGACCTGGAGAGTTAACCGCATAAACATTTGATATTGCGATATCTCTATCGGCTATTGAGAGATGGACTGTCAGTCTACGTCCCTGGGCATCAGTGTCAACTGAGAGTATTTTGTGTTGGAGATTCTTGTTAATAAGAATAGCCACTCCGGCTTTGCGTCCCACTGCAGGGGAGCAGTGTACTGAGCCCACCCAGAGCTTGCAAAGTCTGGATGCGTCATTCGGGCCTAGGTGTGTCTCCTGTAGCAGGGCAATATCTGCATGCAGACGCTTAAGGTGGTGTAGTATTTGCATGCGCTTGTACGGGGAGCGTAGCCCCTTGACATTCCACGAGATTACCTTTAGGTGATTCCTGGTCTCAGGGGGAGCCATAGCTGATGCTTGGGAAGGAGAGTAGAGATCACGCTGGAGGGGTAATCCCCGTTAGTCCCGACCTTTCCTGGCTTGGGAGTGTCCGCCGTCTGTGAAAATGTAGCAAAAAAAGGCACAATGGTAAAAGAAAACATACAAAACCAGAATATCTTAAAACTGAAACATATATTGGGGGGAATAAATCCCTGAGAAACATTTCTAGACCTCACTTTTTTCCCCATCGAGATCCTGTCCACAGTGCACCCGCCAACAAGGGTCCTCCATTTGACAGGGGTGGCAGGGCGACACGGAGGAGGGGAGGGGGTGGAGATTAGACTAACAATAGGGGGGGTGGGATAGTAGGAAGTAAGGGAGGGGTTAGGTAGGGTTAAAAGAGGTGGGGGGAGGGGAGGAGAGAAGAGGAGGGAGGGGGAGGGGGAGAGGGGAGGGGGGAAAAGGAGGGGGAAAAAAAGGGGAGGGAAGGAACAAGGGAATACAGGGAGTTATGTTGTGGCATAAGAGGGAGAGAGGTGAGGAGTAGGCCACCAATGGCCCGGGTATAGGACCTTTGACCTTTGAACCGAGACCTCCTAAAAAGCTAGGAAATAAACGTTAAGTAAACAATAAATCAGTAACTAGCAAACCACAATTTAAGGTGACGGTGTTCAGGACAGTTTCTGTGGGGTATAAGGCTGACTGACAGAGGGTCTATACTTTGGTCGAGGGTGTGGTGGGTGGGCCAAAGCAAAACAAGCAATGTTGGAGACCCAGTCTTTGGGGGTAACAGTGGCAAAGTCAGATTGATGAGTTGTGGGCTTCCAGTTGACCGAAGCAAACCCTCTTATAAGGGGGTTTTTGTGGGCTGGATTGGTTGCGTGCAGCCAGAGCAGATTTTCTGGGTGAGGAAGAAGTTGCTGGAGGGTCATGTTGCAGTTCCTGTTCCATTTCAGAGGGGCGTGTGTTGGACAGGTAATTTTCAGCGTCACATGGTGTGGAGAAGGACACGCGCTCCCCTGTGTCAGATTGGATATGCAGGATAGCGGGGTAGGCTAGGCTGAATTTGATATGTTGCTTGTAGAGTTGCGAGCAGATGGGGGAGAATTCCTTGCGTTTGCGCATCACCTCCTGGGAATAGTCTGCAAAGATCATCAGGGGGTTCTCGTCCACCGTCAGGGAGCGATTTTTGCGGAAGGCCTGTAGAATAGCTTGCTTGTCATTGTAGTTCAGAAACCGGGCAATGACTGGTCTGGGCCTGGAGCGCTGGTCTGATAACTGTCCAATTCTGTGGGCCCTTTCTACTATGCAAGGGACTTTGAGGCCCAGGTACTGGGGGATGGTGGTGGTGCAGATGGTGACCAGGGCTGTTTGGTTGTAAGATTCAGGTAGCCCTATTATGCGCAAATTGTTCCTTCTGGACCTGTTTTCCAGGTCATCCAGCTTTTCCTGGAGGTCCCTCTGCTGAGTGGAGAGCCTGGCTATGGTCGCAGACAGGATCGCGGTGTCATCCTCCACTGTGCTTATCTGTTCCTCGGCGTGCTCCAGCCTGGCTGAGGGATGCTGGATTTCCTTATGGAGCTGTTCCAGCCCCTTCTGCACTGCTTTCTCAATGGCCTCTGTCACCATGGGAGTGAGGAGGGTGATCACGGCCTGTGAAATCCCTGAAGGGGAGGCTGGGTCAAGTGATGTGTCGAGCGGGGGCCCTGGAAGAGCGAGCTGGTGTACAGGGCTTTGAGGAGAAGCCACTGGGGTGGCCTGTGTCAGCGGCGCGGCCGCCATATTGGCTGCAGCATGCGGACTGTCTCCCTCTGACTGTGATGAGAGCAGCGCCGGGCGAGCCGTCTGCCGCTCTACGAAGCGGTCCATTATCCGGCTCCTGTGTTCCCTTGATAGCGGAGGGGTGTAGGGAGGGGGTACCTCGGTGGTGGCTGGCTTTCTAGTGGGTTTTCGGAGGAACACGGCGGGAGCTCTTCCCCACTAGCTCCTCTCCATGCGGGCGCTGGAACCGGAAGTGAGACTTTCAGCTTTAATTTGAGGGTATTTACATCCAAATCAGGTGAATGGTGTAGGAATTACATTGGTTTGTGTAAATGCCTCCCACTTTTTAAGGGACCAAAAGTAATGGGACAATTGGCTGCTCAGTTGTTCCATGGCCAGGTGTGTGTTATTCCCTCATTATCCCATTTACAAGGAGCAGATAAAAGGTCCAGAGTTAATTTTAAGTGTGCTATTTGCATTTGGAATCTGTTGCTGTCAACTCTCAATATGAGATCCAAAGAGCTGCCACTATCAGTGAAGTAAGCCATCATTAGGCTGAAAAAACAAAACAAACCCATCAGAGAGATAGGTGTGGCCAAATCAACTGTTTGGAACATCCTTAAAAAGAAAGAACGCACCGGTGAGCTCAGCAACACCAAAAGACCAGGAAGACCACGGAAAACAACTGTGGTGGATGACCAAAGGATTCTTTCCCTGGTGAAGAAAACACCCTTCACAACCATTGGCCAGATCAAGAACACTCTCCAGGAGGTAGGTGTATGTGTGTCAAAGTCAACAATCAAGAGAAGACTTCACCAGAAATTCACTTCTGTGAATACAGAGGGTTCACCGCAAGATGTAAACCATTGGTGAGTCTCAAAAACAGGAAGGCCAGATTAGAGTTTGCCAAACAACATCTAAAAAAGCCTTCACAGTTCTGGAACAACATCCTATGGACAGATGAGACCAAGATCAACTTGTACCAGAGTGATGGGAAGAGAAGAGTATGGAGAAGGAAAGGAACTGCTCATGATCCAAAGCATACCACCTCATCAGTGAATCATGGTGGTGGTAGTCTCATGGTGTGGTCATGTATGGCTGACAATGGAACTGGTTCTCTTGTATTTATTGATGATGTAACTGCTGACAAAAGCATCAGGATGAATTCTGAAGTGTTTCGGGCAATATTATTGGCTCATATTCAGCCAAATGCTTCAGAACTCATTGGACGGCGCTTCACAGTGCAGATGGACAATGACCCGAAGCATACTGCAAAAGCAACCAAAGAGTTTTTTTAAGGGAAAGAAGTGGAATGTTATGCAATGCCAAGTCAATCACCTGACCTGAATCCGATTGAGCATGCATTTCACTTGCTGAAGACAAAACTGAAGGAAAAAATGCCCCAAGAACAAGCAGGAACTGAAGACAGTTGCAGTAGAGGCCTGGCAGAGCATCACCAGGGATGAAACCCAGCGTCTGGTGATGTCTATGCTTTCCAAACTTCAGGCTGTAATTGACTGCAAAGGATTTGCAACCAAGTATTAAAAAGTGAAAGTTTGATTTATGATTGTTAATCTGTCCCATTACTTTTGGCCCCTTAAAAAGTGGGAGGTACATATACAAACTGTTGTAATTCCTACACCGTTCACCTGATTTGGATGTAAATACCTTCAAATTAAAGCTGAAAGTCTGCAGGTAAAGCACATCTTGTTTTTCATTTCAAATCCATTGTGGTGGTGTATAGAGGCAAAAAGATTAGAATTGTGTCCATGTCCCAATATTTATGGACCTGACTGTATAGAGGTGTTCCATGCTGATGGCCAATAATGGTGAGATTAGAGCTGGTGCCCCCCACTGTAGTCCCCACCTAAATATTTTTTTGACTTCAGTAGCCTCCAGATCAAGTGAACTCTTTCAATACGATCTTTCTCCAGCTCTGTATTTGACTTTGAATCACTCTGTATGCTTATAAATTTGAATAAAAATGTATTGAAAAATAAAAATAAATATTTTTTTGATGTAAAAAATTAGCGAGGTATAGTGGATATGGTGCTATTCTAAAAATGTGAAAAGTGCTTCTGTGCAATCATATGTGTATACCATACATTAAATACAATGAATTCATAAAATATATGAGTACAAATAAAGTGAAAATGTATAAAAAACATACATGTATATGTGCTACTCCATGAAAAGAGCTGTGCGCCATCCATATACAGTATTTCACAAAAGTAAGTATACCCCTCCCATTGTAAATTTTTTTTCTATCTTTTTATGTGACAACACTGAAGAAATGACACTTTGCTACAATGTAAAGTAGTGAGTGTACAGCTTGTATAACAGTGTCAATTTGCCGTCCCCTCAAAATAACTCAACACACAGCCATTAATGTCTAAACCGCTGGCAACAAAAGTGAGTACACCCCTAAGTGAAAATGTCCAAATTGGGCCCAAAGTGTCAATATTTTGTGTGGCCACCATTATTTTCCAGAGCTGCCTTAACCCTCTTGGCCATGGAGTTCACCATAGCTTCACAGGTTGCCACTGGAGACCTCTTCCACTCCTCTATGATGACATCACAGAGCTGGTGGATGTTAGAGACCTTGCGCTCTTCCACCTTCCATTTGAGGAGCCCCACAGATGCTCAATAGGGTTTAGGTCTGGAGACATGCTTGGCCAGTCCATCACCTTTACCCTCAGCTTCTTTAGCAAGGCAGTGGTCATCTTGGAGGTGTGTTTGGGGTCGTTATCATGTTGGAATACTGCCCTGCAGCCCAGTCTCTGAAGGAAGGGGATCATGCTCTGCTTCAGTATGTCACAGTACATGTTGGCATTCATGGTTCCCTCAATAGGGTTTAGGGCTGGAGACATGCTTGGCCAGTCCATCACCTTTCCCCTAAGTTTCTTTAGCAAGGCAATGGTTGTCTTTGAGGTGTGCTTGGGTCATTATCATTTTGGAATACTTCCCTGTGGCCCAGTCTCCAAAGGAAGGGGATCAGTGTGTCACAGTACATGTTGGTATTCATGGTTCCCTCAATGAACTGTAGCTCCCCTGTGCCGGCAGCACTCATGCAGCCCCAGACCATGTCACTCCCACCACCACGTTTGACTGTAGGCAAGACACACTTGTCTTTGTATTCCTCACCTGGTTGCCGCCACACACGCTTGACACCATCTGAACCAAATAAGTTTATCTTGGTCTCATCAGACCACAGGACATGATTCCAGTAATCCATGTCCTTAGTCTGCTTGTCTTCAGCAAACTGTTTGTGGGCTTCCTTGTGCATCATCTTTAGAAGAGGCTTCCTTCTGTGATGACAGCCATACAGACCAATTAAATGCAGTGTGCGGCGTATGGTCTGAGCACTGACAGGCTGACCCCCACCCCTTCAACCTCTGCAGCAATGCTGGCAGCACTCATACGTCTATTTCCCAAAGACAACCTCTGGATATGACGCTGAACACTGCACTCAACTTCTTTGGTCGAACATGGCGAGGCGCTGGTCTGAGTGGAAACTCTCCTGTTATACCACTGTATGGTCTTGGCCACCGTGCTGCAGCTCAGTTTCAGAGTCTTGGCAATCTTCCTATAGCCTAGGCCATCTTTATGTAGAGCAACAATTCTTTTTTCAGATCCTCAGAGAGTTCTTTGCCATGAGGGGCCATGTTGAACTTTCAGTGACCAGTATGAGAGAGTGAGAGTGATAACCCCAAATTTAACACACCTGCTTCCCATTCACACCTGAGACCTTGAAACACTAACAAGTCACAGGACACCGGGGAGGGGAATGGCTAATTGGGCCCAATTTGGACATTTTCCCTTGGGGTGTACTCACTTTTGTTGCCAGCGGTTTAGACATTAATGGCTGTGTGTTGAGTTATTTTGAGGGGACAGCAAATTTACACTGTTATACAAGCTGTACACTCACTACTTAACACTGAAGAAATGACACTTTGCTACAATGTAGTCACATGAAAAGATAGAATAAAAGATTTACACAAATGTGAGGGGTGTACTTACTTTTGAGAGATACTGTTTTATATATTTTTTATAAATTTTCACTTTAATTGCACTCATATATTTTATGAATTCATTGTATATAATTGATGGTATACACATATGATTGCACACAAGCACATAGCACTTTCACATTTTTAGAGCAGCACCACATCCACTATACCTCCCTAATAATTATAGAAAAGAGGCTGCAAGGGATTTGCTTGCCCAAAGAGCTTGCAATCAGAAGAGCAGTTTTCTATATTACCCTCATCTCTCCTTGTAACATAAATATAAAAGTGTGATAATGTTAGCAGTAGGTGAGATGTAAGATAAATGTAGAAGTATCATGGCTGTAGATATCGTGTAACTCAGTGGTAGTAAAGACTCTGCATTCTCTTCATTCAGTGAGCAATCAGAGACAGATGATCCTCCATTAGAATCTGGAAGGACAGAGCCAGCCTCTAGACCAGAAGTGACCCCTAGATGCCAATAAATGTCCCATCCTTGTAGATATAAAATTGTCACCTCACTGAGCCTCAGAGAGAAGTCCTCGTCATTTCATCTACAAGCCCAGCAGAGGACGAGGCCGATACAGGGAGAAGACCCTGCACTGTCTGCCAGACATTGATTTATGTCAGAGATCCGAGGAATCTATTATATCTCTCATAAAACTAAAATATTATTTGCAGAGAGATGGAAATAATTCCTCCTGATTGTACACATGTTGGGGTACATGTAGATATAAAATTGTATGTGTAGTGAGGATAGAATCCAGAGCATTTATATGGAGTCTGATCACAGCAGCCAAGTGCCAATTCATCTTGTTGTAATCAGACTGACATGCCGGTGTTAGAAATCCAATCCTCATCCTCCTCTTCCCAGCCATCAGAACGAGGCATGTACAATTTGTTTTATTCCAAATTTAGTTTTTAACAAATTTTTCGAAAATTGGCAATTCAGACGAATCAGAATTTCCAAATTTCCAAAATGTTGTTCTTCCGAATTTGAAAATTCGGTAATCCAAAAACCGGAAAATCCAAATCCCGCAAATTTGGACATTCGGTAATCGGAAAAGCTGAAATTCGGAAATTTGAAAATCCAAAAATTCAAAAATAATAAAGAAGATTTGAAATAATAAGTAACTAATAAATAAATATTACATTATAGGTATTTGAATTTCCTTAAAAATGTGGCTGTTAGTGAAACATTTTTTATTTAACCACTTGCCGACCGATGTACGACTATAGGCAGCAACAGTGTTGCACTGTAGCATGAATCGCTGCTTATAGTTGTCACTTTGCAGGCACAGCTCTAGGGTGAGCGCTACCGCAGGTTGGGCAGAACCGATTTCCGCCCAATATCCACAATCTTCTGGCACAGGATGAAAAGCAGGGAACCGGCAATGTAAGCACATTGGTTCACTGCTATGTCAGGTTGCATGTGAGATCTACTGATTCCTGTCACTGGGATCAGTTAAATCTCTGGTGCCCCTGGCAGCCCTGCCCCTCACAGTTAGAACACGCCTAGGGAACACAGTTACCCCCTAGATCTTCCCCCCTGCAGGTTAACCCCTTCCCTGCCAATGACATTTATACAGTAATCAGTAGACATTTAAATTTCTGATCACTGTATAAATGTCATTGGTCCCAAAAAAAGTGTCAAAAATGTCCGCCGCCATTACTAGTAAAAAAAAAAAAAAATAGTAAAAACGCTAGAAATGAATTCTCGTGGTTTGTAAATGCAGCAACTTTTGCGCAAACCAATTAATAAACACTGATTGCAATTTTTGTTACTAAAAATTTGAGAATGAATATAAATCAGCGAAAAAATTAGTTTTTTATATTTTTGTTTTGGATTTGTATTGTAGCAAAAAGTAAGAAATATATTTTTTTTTTTTTGCAAAATCGTCTCTCTTTTTTGATTATAGCGGTGATCAGAAATGACGCAGAGGGGATCAAATACCACGAAAAGAAAGCTCTATTTGTGGGGAAAAAGGACGCAAAATATATTTGGGTACAATGTTGCACGACCGCTCAATTGTCAGTTAAAGCGACGCAGCGCCGAATTGCAAAAAGTGCTCATGTGGGAAATTCCTCCGGGGATGTAGTGATTAAGTTCACTAACAGCCAAATTTGCTAGGAAATTCCAGTATCTATAATTTAATAATTATTTATTAGTAACTTATTATTTCAAATGATCTTTCTTATTTTCGAATTTCTGATTTTTACTTCCAAATTTCTGAATATCGAATTTCGGCATTTTGAATCCCAAAATTGTCAATTTCCGATTTCTGATTTTTTTTGAATTCCCGAATTCCCTAAAAAATAAAAAAACTAACGGGACGAAAATGAAAACAAACACATTTTTTGGCTGTGCACAAGTCTAATAAGAACCATTCACGGCCCATTTAGCTGTGATTCCTTCCGAACACAGAACCAGCTTGTGGGCATGGCTGGGAACACCCCCAGGGTTGATTGGCTGATGGGTAAAGTCCACCCACATCCATATCTCCATAAACTGAGGATCCTGAGATCTGGACGGGGTGATTCCCATGGTGCCGGTCTAACCAGTGAATAGCGGATGTTCCTGACATGTTCCTGTCACAGGATAATCCTCAGATAAAGGTTATTTCTGTTATTCTCACAGCCACACTGTGTCTGTCCTTTTGTCTTTGTTGTATTTTCTGTCATTCTTTATCTTTGTAGATATTTTATACACTAAATAACAAGCTAGTGTAGTGCTGCTCTATATTACACAGACAACCTACCTGCAGACAGAGGTAAGTGTTACCACAACCCCAGTGCTGTGAATACATATTGCAAACATACACATTACTAATGGAAATGCTGTATGTAAAAAACAATATTTACAAGTAATTGATGCCACAACCCCAGTGCTGTAAAATGAATGTATCTAGTTACATATAAATAAGAGGAAAGTCCATAGATCTGTGAGCAATCTTCCTCAATGATGGCGCCCCCTCCAGGGTGTCACTACAAAATGAAGTGTTCAGAGTCCTCCACCTCTGTGCTGATGAAATGTCACCTCAGGTATTGGCCCCATATACAGTATAGGTGTCATGTGCTTGTCCCTCCTCTGGGGGGGCTCAATGGGCCCAGGGTACTTCCCACAAGATCAGCTGTCACAAGCGTGGGGCCCCTTTAAGGGATCTGGTCCCTCCTGATTGGCTGGATATAGAACTCCAAACAAAAAAACATGCCACCAATAGTGAAGTACGTCCTTCAAAACAATTCTCTCTTTATTTACAATAAATGCACTGACAACCAATAATATGTAAGCATATCCAGCAACCAATTGGGCAGTAGATAACATCACTCACCAGCACCACTTCCTGTTTCAATTCCAGGTGGGAAATGACATCACTCGGCTCCACCCTAGGGCCGACTCCCCAATGATTGGTTGATCTGCTGACATATTATCATTGCTTGTCAGTGCGTTTAGCGATCCTCATGGATTTTGCTGCATGGAGATGCATGTGAAGTAGAAATCCCATTATTTCCTATGTGGCCGCTTCCCATCGATGTGCCACAGTTTAGTGTGAAAGGGAATCTATATGGAGCTATTCACACCTCCAATGTGTGCGTTACCACGTACGCTGCAATGTACCGCAACAGTGTAACTCCACACTAAGACTTTTCAAGTGGGTGACAACTTACCTCCATTTCACAGGGGAGGTCCAACCAATATTCCATGACATCATCCATCCAAATGTCCCAACATTTTATTTTCTAAGGCCCCGCCCACTGATTATTCATTGGCTGTGTCTACTTCTGCCCCTCCCTGGAAGAACATTTTACCTCTTTTTCCTGCTTCTCCCTCCAGGATTGAGGGCAGTAAAGGGAGATTACGGTGCTGTGATGATCTTTCCTCCGTTATCTCCACAAACCAAACTCTGACCTTGCTGTGGATATCATTGGATGATGAAGAGAAGATGTCAGAGTCAGAAGTGGGATGTAGCTGTGAGGTCCTCCGGAATGCCGGCTTCTCTGTGGATAGACATTGGTAAGATCGGTTATATTGGGGGTAACACACATACTAAGTCTTAGATTGTGAATAATAAAATGTAGACAACATTGGATGGGGATGAGATGATGGAAGGGGGACGTTGTTGGGAGGTCTTCTGACACCCGGGCTGCACTGTAATGAAAATGGAAGGACGGGGTGACAAACATTCTATACAATTTCTGTAGAACCCATTGGAGGTCTCTGTAATTATACAGATAATGAGAGAGATGATTGAGATTTCCTGTGCCAGTCACAGATTTCCTAGATGATGGAGAATTTATTCCTCATCCCAAGTTTTATCATTACAGATGGCGGATGGGAAAATCAGATCCATCACTAATAATCTTAGTCAGGTCCTACAATCTTCCACAAGGTTTTACCTTTACAGAAAAATAACCCCCCATCCCCCACTGTCTATCCAATGTCAGATCAGATGAGTGTTCTCAGCCTCTACACATGACAACCCAGCACACCAGGCATACAGTCTGCTATCCCAATGGTTTGATGGCCATGAGTGTGTGGGCCCCTGCCATGGTGAGGGCTCCTCAGTATTAGGTGGGTGATTCACAAGGTGGTGGGGGCCCTATAAATGGGGGACACTTATCAAACCCCTAAAGTGTGAGGACAGAGGGGATGGTTTGGTGTATTTGTACAGAGCACAGTACGAGCTCCCCCTTTTCCATCATCACAGCAACATTTCCTCCTCTAACGCTCTCATTTTATTCTTCTATGAAGGGATGACAAATACTGGAAAGTATCTATAGAGAGAAGAAGATGGTCTGTGTGATCCCCTCCCCCTCTGCAGGTAATACACGGATCCTGGTATGAAGAGAATGGAATGATATCACAGTAAAGTGATGAACTCTCAGCTTTTATTTTCTCTTTCAGAGCTGCATGTGGATCGGCTCCAGGATGACGTTCTGTGACAACGGCACAACGACCAAACATTACAACAAACTTTATTCATACAAAACACTGTCCTGTTGTGTCAAAGTTTACTGACAATACATTTTATTGATTAAACCTAACAAAGGATTTTATTCCATTAATAAAATGTTTTATTTCAACTATCGCCACCCAGCATTCTGTGTTACCCCCCAGAGCATTGTGTGTCACCCCATGGCATTGTGTGTCACCCCCATGGCATTGTGTGTCACCTCCAGAGCATTGTGTGTCCCTCCCCCACAGCATTGCATGTCACCCATCCCCAGTGGCATCACTAGGGTTGGTATCACCTTGTGCAGCAAAACTTGGTGTCACCCCCCAACCCCCCTCACAATTACCAGACCAGCTCAGGGTGGGCAGCTCAGTATATATATAATGTATAGTAGCTGAGCTGCCCACCCTGAGCTGGTCTGGTAACTGTGAGGGGGGTGGACTTGCTGGATGCAGCCATATATATATATATAGTAGCTGAGCTGGTCTGGGAACTGCAGGGGTGGGGGTTGGGGTGCTGGACACAGCTATAATATATATATATATATACAGTGTGTGACAAAAGTAAGTACACCCCTCCCATCATGTGACAACACTGAAGAGCTGACACTTTGCTACAATGTAAAGTAGTGAGTGTACAGCTTGTATAACAGTGTTAATTTGCTGTCCCCTCCAAATAACTCAACACACAGCCATTAAACCGCTGGCAACAAAAGTGAGTACACCCTTATGTGAAAATGTCCAAATTGGGCCCAATTAGCCATTTTCCCTCCCCGGTGTCATGTGACTCATTAGTGTTACAAGGTCTTAGGTGTGAATGGGGAGCAGGTGTGTTAAATTTGGGGTTATCGCTCTCACTCTCTCATACTGGTCACTGGAAGTTTAGCATGGCACCTCATGGCAAAGAACTCTCTGAGGATCTGAGAAAAAAAGAATTGTTGCTCTCTATAAGATGGCCTAGGCAATAAGAAGATTGCCAAGACCCTGAAACTGAGCTGCAGCACGGTGGCCAAGACCATACAGCGGTGTAACAGGAGAGGTTCCACTCAGAACAGCGCCTCACCATGGTCGACCAAAGAAGTTGAGTGCAGTGCTCAGCGTCATATCCAGAGGTTGTCTTTGGGAAATAGATGTATGAGTGCTGCCAGCATTGCTGCAGAGGGTGAAGGGGTGGGGGGGTTACATTGTAGCAAAGTGTCAGCTCTTCAGTGTTATCACATGAAAAGATAGAAGAAATGGGAGGGGTGTACTTACTTTTGTCACACACTGTATATCAATAAAAATTGCTGTTACTTCATCATTTTATCTCAAAGTCCATTTCCTTTTTCTTGTTGTCTTGCCAATTGTTTCTCCATTATAATATATATATATATATATATATATATAATATCACTGCAAACTGTGTGTGAAGAGTGAAACCATATGCCTGTTCTTCTCTATGCTGTAGTTTCACACACAGATTCCAGATGTTTGAAGAACAGGCGTATGGTTCCTCCCCGGCTTTAGGTAAAGTGTTCTAAACTATTTCCAGATGTGTGCAGAACAGATGTTCTGTGTGAAGACCAGATGTTCTGTGTGAAGAACAGATGTTGACTTATTAGCGGCTATAATAAAAGTGACACAGACTAAACAGATGTGTGAAGAACAGATGTTGACTTATTAGCGGCTATAATAAAAGTGACACAGACTAAACAGATGTGTGAAGAACAGATGTTCTGTTTGCAGAACAGATGTGCGCTTATTTCCGGTTTCATTTAAAGTGACACACAGACTTTAAATAAGTTTGCAGAACAGATGTGCACTTATTCCCGGTTTCATTTAAAGTGACACACAGACTTTAAATAAGTTTTGAAATTTATAAATTTTTTTTTATTTTTGTATTTTTTCGTTTTTACCTCTAGTAGAAGTTTTACCCAGACTTTTCATAATTAATTGCCATCTCCGGTATCTTTACAAGATTTTAGTAGACGTTTGACACAGTTTTTTCATATTTATTCGGCCCTCTTGGGTATAGTGACAAGACGTTTTACACACACAGTGAAATTTACTTTGGCCCTTATTCACTTGTAGACAAGACGTTTGAATAAATTTCAGACACACAGTGAAATTTACTTTGGCCCTTATTCACGTGTAGACAAGACGTTTGAATAAATTTCAGACACACAGTGAAATTTACTTTGGCCTTTATTCGCGTGTAGACAAGACGTTTGTCTTGTAGACAAGAAGTGTGTAGACAAATCAGACACAGTGAAAATAATATCGGCGATTATTCAGTTGTAGACA
>BLSH010524417.1:697803-715903 GCA_018402905.1 Glandirana rugosa | reverse complement strand
TTTAAATATGACGATATATAGAAACCATTTTTATTGGGTTTAATCACCTATAATAAACCAGTTTAAATATAGCTTGTAGACTCTATAACTTTCACAAAGACCAAATAATATCCACTAATTTGGGTTATTTTTACCAAAGATATATAGCAGTATAAATTTTGGCCAAAATGTATGAAGAAAGGTTGTTAATTTGCAAAATGTTATAACAGAAATAAAGAAAAATGCATTTTTTTACAAAATTTTTGGTATTTTTCCATTTATTGCTCAAAAAATAAACACCCCAATGGTGATTAAATAGCACCAAAAGAAAGCTGTTTGTGTGACAAAAATTACGAAAATTTCATATGGGTAGAGTGTTGCATGAGTGAGTAATTGTCATTCAAAATGTGAGAGCACTGAAAGCTGAAAATTGGTCTGGTTAGGAAGGGGGTTTAAGTGCCCAGTGGTCAAGTGGTTAAAAATGCTTTTAAGTTATTTCCCTGTCCCCATTTCTTTGTAGGGCAATTGTCCAACCCTTACCCACATTTCCTTCCTTTTGCAGACCTCTAGGACTTTCCAGGACTTTGTTACACCCATTTTAGTGCCTAAAAGTTTGGGTCCCCATTGATTTCAATGGGGTTCGGGGTCCGGGTCAAAGTTCGGGTCCTGTGCGGACCCGAACCCAGACTTTGTCACAAAGTTCGGCTGAACCAGCAGAACCCGAACTTCCAGAGGTTCAATCAACTCTAATCACAGAACATAATGCAAGTCCCCTTTTCCATCATTTCTTAGAAAGCACAGCACAAGCCCCCCTTTTCCATCATTTGTTAGAGCACAGTACAAGCGCTCCCTTTTCCATAATTTCTTACAGAGCACAGTACAAGCCCCCTTTTCCTTCATTTCTTACAGAGCACAGCACGAGCATCCCTTTTCCATCATTTTTTACAGAACGCAGTACAAGCTCCCCTTCCATCATTTCTTACAGTGCATATTACGAGCACCACCCTTTCTATAATTTTTTACAGAGCGCAGTACGAGCCCCCTTTTCCCTCATTTCTTACAGAGCGCAGTATGTTCCCCCCTGTTCTATCATTTTTTACAGAGCACAGTACCCCCTTTTCCATCTTTTCTTACAGAGAACAGTACAAGCCATCATTTGTAACAACGCACAGTACGAGCACACCCTTTTCCATCATATCTTACAAAGCACAGTACAACAGCCCTCTTTTCCATCATTTCTTGCAGAGCACTGTACGAGTGCCAATATTTCCATCATTTCCTACAGAGCACAGTATGAGCCCCCCATTTCCATCATTTCTTACAGAGCACAGCACAAGCCCCCTCTTTTTTCAGAATTTCATATAGAGCACAGTATGAGCACCCCCTTTTCCATCATTTCTTACAGAGCACAGTACAAGCCCCCCTTTTTCATAATTTCTTATAGAGCTCAGTATGAGCACCTCTTTTCCATCATTTCTTACAGAGCACAGTATGTGTGCCCCCTTTTTCATCATTTCTTACAAAGCACAGTATGAGCACCCCTTTTCTATCATTTGTTACAAAGTACAGTAGGAGCACCCCCTTTCTATTATTTTTTTACAGAGCACAGTACGAGTGCCCCTTTTCCATCATTTCCTACACAGCACATCATTTATTACAGAGCACAGCACAAGCCCCCTTTTTCATAATTTCTTATAGAGAACAGTATGAGCACCCCTTTTCCTTCATTTCTTACAGAGCACAGTACGAGCCCCCCTTTTCCATGATTTCTTACAGAGCACAGCACAAGCCCCCTTTTTCATAATTTCTTATAGAGCACAGTATGAGCACTCCTTTTCCATCAATTCTTACAGAGCACAGCACTAGTGCCCCCTTTTTCATAATTTCTTACAGGACACAGTACAAGCCCCCCTTTTTCATCATTTCTTACAGAGCACAGTACGAGCACCCTCTTTTCCATCATTTCTTATAGAGCACAATACAAGCCCTTCTTTTTCATAATTTCTTACAGAGCACAGTACGAGCGCCCTTTTTCCATAATTTCTTAAAGAGCACAGTATGAGTGCCCCTTTTCCATAATATCCTAAACAGCACAAGCCCCCCATTTTCCATCATTTCTTACAAAACACAGCAGAAGCCCCCCTTATTTATCATTTCTTACAAAGCACAGTACAAGCACCCCTTTTCATAATTTCTTACAGAGCTAAGTACAAGCCCCCCTTTTTCATCATTTCTTAGAGAGCACAGTACGAGCCCCCTCTTTTGCATCATTTTTCACAGAGCACAGTACAAGCCCCCTTTTCCATCATTTCCTGCACAGCATGAGCACCCCCTTTTCCATCATTTCTTACAGCGCACAGTCAAAGCGCCCCCTTTGCCATCATTTTTTACCCAGCACAGAATGGGCCCCCCTTTCCATCATTTCTTACAGAACATAGTACAAGCCCACCCTTTTCCATCATTTCTTAGAGAGCAAAGGACGGGTGACCCATTTTCCATTATTTCCTACACAGCACAGTACAAGCGCCTCCTTTTCCATCACTTTTACAGAGCACAGTACGTACTCACCATTTTCCATCATTTCCTACACAGCACAGCATGAGCTCCCCCTTTTCCATCATTTCTTACAGAGCAGTCAAAGCACCCACTTTTCCATATTTTTTTTAAACGGCACAGTAGGAGCGCCCTCTTTTCCATCATTTCCTACACAGCACAGCATAAGCACCCCTTTTCCATCATTTCCTACACAGCACAGCATAAGCACCCCCTTTTCCACCATTTCTTACAGTGCACAGTACAAGCTTCCCCTTTTCCATCATTTGTTTAGGAGCACAATACGAGCTCCCCTTTTCCATAATTTCTTACAGAGCAGAGTATGAGCGCCCCTTTTAGATATTTTTTTACAGAGCATAGAACAAGCTCCCCCTTTTCCATGATTTCTTACAGAGCACACTCCACCTTTTCCATCATTTCTTACAAAGCACAGTAAAATCTCCCCCATTTCCATGTTTTTTTACAGAGTACAGTACGAGCACTCACTTTTTCCTTCATTTCTCACAGAACACAGTACAAGCTCCCCCTTTTCCATCATCTCTTACAGAACATAGTGTGAGCCCCCCTTTTCATACTTTTCTTACAGAGCACAGAACAATCTCCCCCTTTTCCATCACTTTTTACAGAGCACAGTATAAACGCACCTTTTTCCTTCATTTCTTACAGAGCACAGTATAAGCTCCCCCTTTTCCATCATTTCTTACCGAGGACAGTACAAGCCCCCTTTTCCATAATTTCTTACAGAGCACAGTACAAGCCCCCTTTTCCATCATTTCTTACAGAGCACAGTTTAATCTCCCCCTTTTCCATAATTTTTTACAGAGCACAGTATGAGCTCCCCCTTTTCCATAATTTCTAAGAGAGCACTGTACAAGCCATCCTTTTCCATCATTTCTTACAGAGCACAGTACAAGCCCCCCTTTTGCATTGTTTCTTACAGAGCATAATGCAAGTTCCCTTTTTCATCATTTCTTACATAGCGCAGCATGAGCCCCACTTTTAAATTGTTTGTTAGAGCACAGTATGAGCCCCCTTTTTCCATAATTTCTTACAGAGCACAGTACAATCTACCCCTTTTCCATAATTTTTTACAGAACACAGTACAAGCTCCCCTTTTTCCTTCATTTCTTACAGAGCACAGTACGAGCGCCCCCCTTTTCCTTCATTTCTTACAGAGCTCAGTACAAGCTCCCCCTTTCCCATCATTTCTTACAGAACACAGTACAAGCGCCCCCTTTTCCATAATTTCTTACAGAGCACAATACAAGCCCCCCTATTCTATCAGTTCTTACAGAGCACAGCACGAGCACACTTTTCCATCAGTTCTTACAGAGCACATTCAAAGCGCCCTTTTTTCCATAATTTTTTACACAGCATAGAATGAGTCCCCCTTTTCCATAATTTCTTAGAGAGCACAGTACGAGTCCCCCCTTTTCCATAATTTCTTACAGAGCACAATACAAGCCCCTCTTTTCCATCGTTTCTTAGAGCATAATGCAAGTCCCCTTTTCCATCATTCCTTACAGCGCACAGTCAAAGCGCCCCTTTTTCCATCATTTTTTACCCAGCACAGAATGGGCCCCCCTTTCCATAATTTCTTACAGAGCATAGTACGAGCCCACCCTTTTCCATCATTTCTTACAGAGCAAAGGACGAGCGACCCCTTTTCCATTATTTCCTACACAGCACAGCGTGAGCACCCCTTTTCCATTATTTCTTACAGAGCTCAGTACAAGCGCCCACTTTTCCATCACTTTTACAGAGCACAGTACAAACTCCCCATTTTCCATCATTTCCTACACAGCACAGCATGAGCGCTCCCTTTTCCATCATTTCTTACAGAGCATAATGCAAGTTCCCTTTTCATCATTTCTTACAGAGCGCAGCACGAGCCCCACTTTTAAATGGTTTGTTAGAACACAGTACAAGCCCCCTTTTTCCATAATTTCTTACAGAGCACAGTACAATCTACCCTTTTCCATAATTGTTTACAGAGCACAGTACAATCTACCCTTTTCCATAATTGTTTACAGAGCACAGTACGAGCTCCCCTTTTTCCTTCATTTCTTACAGAGCACAGTACGAGCGCCCCCTTTTCCTTCATTTCTTACAGAGCACAGTACAAGCCCACCCTTTTCCATCATTTCTTACAGAGCAAAGGACGAGCGACCCCTTTTCCATTATTTCCTACACAGCACAGCATGAGCGCCCCTTTTCCATTATTTCTTACAGAGCTCAGTACAAGCGCCCCCTTTTCCATCACTTTTACAGAGCACAGTACGAACTCCCCATTTTTCATCATCTCCTACACAGCACAGCATGAGTGCCCCTTTTCCATGATTTCTTACAGAGCACAGTCAAAGCGCCCACTTTTCCATATTTTTTTTACACAACACAGAATGAGCCGTGCTTTTCCATCATTTCTTACATAGCACAGTAGGAGTGCCCCCTTTTCCATCATTTCCTACAGAGCACAGTACAAGCTTCCTCTTTTCCATCATTTTTTTAGGAGCACAATATGAGCTTCCCTTTTCCATAGTTTCTTACAGAGCAGAGTATGAGCGCCCCTTTTAGATATTTTTTTGCAGAGCATAGTACAAGCTCCCCCTTTTCCATGATTTCTTACAGAGCACACTCCCCCTTTTCCATCATTTCTTACACAGCACAGTACAATCTCCCCGTTTCCATGTACGAGCACCCCCTTTTTCCTTCATTTCTCACAGAACACAGTACAATCTCCCCCTTTTCCATCATTTCTTACAGAGCACAGTACAAGCCCCCTTTTCCATAATTTCTTACAGAGCACAGTACAAGCTCCCCCTTTTCCATGATTTCTTACAGAGTACAGTCAAAGTGCCCACTTTTCCATATTTTTTTTACACAGCACAGAATGAGCCACGCTTTTCCACCATTTCTTACAGAGTACAAGCTCCCCCTTTTCCATCATTTCCTACACAGCACAGCATAAGCGCCCCCTTTTCCAACATTTCTTATAGAGCACAGTACAAGCTTCCCCTTTTCCATCATTATTTAAGGAGCATAATACGAGCTAACCTTTTCCATAATTTCTTACAGAGCAGAGTATGAGCGTCCATTTTAGATATTTTTTTACAGAGCATAGAACAAGCTCCCCCTTTTCCATGATTTATTACAGAGCACACTCCCCCGTTCCCATCATTTCTTACACAGCACAGTGCAATCTCCCCCGTTTCCATGTTTTTTTACAGAGTACAGTACGAGCACCCTGCTTTTCCTTCATTTCTCACAGAACACAGTACAATCTCCCCCTTTTCCATCACTTTTTACAGAGCACAGCATAAACACACCTTTTTCCATCATTTCTTACAGAGCACAGCACAAGCCCCCCTTTTTTCATCATTTCTTACAGAGCACAGTATAAGCCCCCCTTTTTCATCATTTCTTACAGAGCACTGTACAAGCCCCCTTTTCCATCATTTCTTACAGAGCACAGTACAAGCTCCCCCTTTTCCATCCTTTCTTACAGAGCACAGTTTAATCTTCCCCTTTTCCATAATTTTTTTTATGGAGCACAGTACGAGCTCCCCTTTTCCATCATTTCTAAGAGAGCACTGTACAAGCCCCCCTTTTCCATCATTTCTTACAGAGCACAGTACACGCCCCCCCTTTTACATTGTTTCTTACAGAGCATAATGCAAGTTCCCTTTTTCATCATTTCTTACAGAGCGCAGCACAAGCCCCACTTTTAACAGTTTGCTAGAGCACAGTACGAGCCCCCCTTTTCCATAATTTCTTACAGAGCACAGTGCAATCTACCCCTTTTCCAATTTTTTTTACAGAGCACAGTACAAGCTTCCCCTTTTCCATCATTATTTTAGGAGCACAATACGAGCTAACCTTTTCCATAATTTCTTACAGAGCAGAGTATGAGCGTCCCATTTAGATATTTTTTTACAGAGCATAGAACAAGCTCCCACTTTTCCATGATTTATTACAGAGCACACTCCCCCGTTTCCATCATTTCTTACACAGCACAGTGCAATCTCCCCCGTTTCCACATTTTTTTTACAGAGTACAGTACGAGCACCCCCCTTTTCCTTCAATTCTCACAGAACACAGTACAAGCTCCCCCTTTTCCATCATTTCTTACAGAGCACAGTGTGAGCCCCCCTTTTCATACTTTTCTTACAGAGCACAGTACAATCTCCCCCTTTTCCATCACTTTTTACAGAGCACAGCATAAACACACCTTTTTCCATCATTTCTTACAGAGCACAGCACAAGCCCCCCTTTTTTCATAATTTCTTACAGAGCACAGTATAAGCCCCCCTTTTCATCATTTCTTACAGAGCACTGTACAAGCCCCCTTTTCCATCATTTCTTACAGAGCACAGTTCAAGCTCCCCCTTTTCCATCCTTTCTTACAGAGCACAGTTTAATCTTAACCTTTTCCATAATTTTTTTATGGAGCACAGTACGAGCTCCCCCTTTTCCATCATTTCTAAGAGAGCACTGTACAAGCCCCCCTTTTCCATCATTTCTTACAGAGCACAGTACACGCCCCCCTTTTACATTGTTTCTTACAGAGCATAATGCAAGTTCCCTTTTTCATCATTTCTTACAGAGCGCAGCACAAGCCTCACTTTTAAACAGTTTGTTAGAGCACAGTACGAGCCCCCCTTTTCCATAATTTCTTACAGAGCACAGTGCAATCTACCCCTTTTCCAATTTTTTTTACAGAGCACAGTACAAGCTTCCCCTTTTCCATCATTATTTTAGGAGCACAATACGAGCTAACCTTTTCCATAATTTCTTACAGAGCAGAGTATGAGCGTCCCATTTAGATATTTTTTTACAGAGCATAGAACAAGCTCCCACTTTTCCATGATTTATTACAGAGCACACTCCCCCGTTTCCATCATTTCTTACACAGCACAGTGCAATCTCCCCCGTTTCCACATTTTTTTTACAGAGTACAGTACGAGCACCCCCCTTTTCCTTCAATTCTCACAGAACACAGTACAAGCTCCCCCTTTTCCATCATTTCTTACAGAGCACAGTGTGAGCCCCCCTTTTCATACTTTTCTTACAGAGCACAGTACAATCTCCCCCTTTTCCATCACTTTTTACAGAGCACAGCATAAACACACCTTTTTCCATCATTTCTTACAGAGCACAGCACAAGCCCCCCTTTTTTCATAATTTCTTACAGAGCACAGTATAAGCCCCCCTTTTCATCATTTCTTACAGAGCACTGTACAAGCCCCCTTTTCCATCATTTCTTACAGAGCACAGTTCAAGCTCCCCCTTTTCCATCCTTTCTTACAGAGCACAGTTTAATCTTAACCTTTTCCATAATTTTTTTATGGAGCACAGTACGAGCTCCCCCTTTTCCATCATTTCTAAGAGAGCACTGTACAAGCCCCCCTTTTCCATCATTTCTTACAGAGCACAGTACACGCCCCCCTTTTACATTGTTTCTTACAGAGCATAATGCAAGTTCCCTTTTTCATCATTTCTTACAGAGCGCAGCACAAGCCTCACTTTTAAACAGTTTGTTAGAGCACAGTACGAGCCCCCCTTTTCCATAATTTCTTACAGAGCACAGTGCAATCTACCCCTTTTCCAATTTTTTTTACAGAGCACAGTACAAGCTTCCCCTTTTCCATCATTATTTTAGGAGCACAATACGAGCTAACCTTTTCCATAATTTCTTACAGAGCAGAGTATGAGCGTCCCATTTAGATATTTTTTTACAGAGCATAGAACAAGCTCCCACTTTTCCATGATTTATTACAGAGCACACTCCCCCGTTTCCATCATTTCTTACACGGCACAGTGCAATCTCCCCCGTTTCCATGTTTTTTTTTACAGAGTACAGTACGAGCACCCCCCTTTTCCTTCAATTCTCACAGAACACAGTACAAGCTCCCCCTTTTCCATCATTTCTTACAGAGCACAGTGTGAGCCCCCCTTTTCATACTTTTCTTACAGAGCACAGTACAATCTCCCCCTTTTCCATCACTTTTTACAGAGCACAGCATAAACACACCTTTTTCCATCATTTCTTACAGAGCACAGCACAAGCCCCCCTTTTTTCATAATTTCTTACAGAGCACAGTATAAGCCCCCCTTTTCATCATTTCTTACAGAGCACAGTACAAGCTCCCCCTTTTCCATCCTTTCTTACAGAGCACAGTTTAATCTTCCCCTTGTCCATAATTTTTTATGGAGCACAGTACGAGCTCCCCCTTTTCCATCATTTCTAAGAGAGCACTGTACAAGCCCCCCTTTTCCATCATTTCTTACAGAGCACAGTACAAGCCCCCCTTTTACATTGTTTCTTACAGAGCATAATGCAAGTTCCCTTTTTCATAATTTCTTACAGAGCGTAGCACAAGCCCCACTTTTAAACAGTTTGTTAGAGCACAGTACGAGCCCCCCTTTTCCATAATTTCTTACAGAGCACAGTGCAATCTACCCCTTTTCCATTTTTTTACAGAGCACAGTACGAGCTCCCCCTTTTTCCTTCATTTCTTACAGAGCACAGTACGAGCACCCCCTTTTTCCTTCATTTCTTACAGAGCACAGTACAAGCTCCCCGTTTTCCATCATTTCTTACAGAACACAGTACAAGCGCCCCCTTTTTCCATCATTTCTTACAGAGCACAGTACAAGCCCCCCTATTCCATCAGTTCTTACAGAGCACAAAACGAGCACACTTTTCCATCATTTCTTACAGAGCACATTCAAAGCGCCTTTTTTCCATATTTTTTTACACAGCATAGAATGAGCCCCCCTTTTCCATTATTTCTTACAGAGCACAGTACAAGTCCCCCTTTTCCATAATTTCTTACAGAGCACAATACAAGCCCCTCTTTTCCATCGTTTCTTACAGAGCATAATGCAAGTCCCCTTTTCCATCATTTCTTACAGAGCACAGTACGAGCGCCCTCTTTTCCATAATATCCTAAACAGCACAAGCCCCCCATTTCCCATCGATTCTTAGATAACACAGCAGAAGCCCCCCTTATTTATCATTACTTACAAAGAACAGTACAAGCACCCCTTTTTCATAATTTCTTACAGAGCTAAGTACAAGCCCCCTTTTTCATCAATTATTGCAGAGCACAGTACGAGCCCCCCTTTTCCATCCATTTTTTGCAGAGCACAGTATGAGAGCCCACTTTTCCATAATTTTTACAGAGCATAGTACAACCTCCCCCTTTTCCATCATTTCTTAGGGAGCACAGTATGAGCCCTCTCTTTTCCATCATTTTTTACAGAGCACAGTACAAGCGCCCTCTTCTCCATAATTTCATAAACAGCACAGCATGAGCGCCCCCTTTACATTATTTTTCACAGAGCACAGTACAAGCCCCCTTTTCCATCATTTTTTATGGAGCACAGTATGAGCGCCCCTTTTCCATAATTTCCTGCACAGCATGAGCGCCCCCTTTTCCATAATTTCTTACAGCGCACAGTCAAAGCGACCCCTTTTCCATCATTTTTTACCCCGCACAGAATGGGCCCCCCTGTTCCATCATCTCTTACAGAACATAGTACGAGCCCACCCTTTTCCATCATTTCTTACAGAGCAAAGGAAGAGCGACCCCTTTTCCATTATTTCCTACACAGCGTGAGCGCCCCTTTTCCAGTATTTCTTACAGAGCACAGTACAAGCGCCTCCTTTTCCATCACTTTTACAGAGCACAGTACACACTCCCCATTTTCCATCATTTCCTACACAGCACAGCATGAGAGCCCCCTTTTCCATCATTTCTTACAGAGCACAGTCAAAGCGCACACTTTTCCATATTTTTTTACACAACACAGAATGAGCCACACTTTCCCATCATTTCTACAGAGCACAGTAGGAGCGCCCCCTTTTCCATCATTTCCTACACAGCATAGCATAAGCCCCCCCTTTTCCACCATTTCTTGCAGTGCACAGTACAAGCTTCCCCTTTTCCATCATTTTTTAAGGAGCACAATACGAGCTCCCCTTTTCCATAATTTCTTACAGAGCAGAGTATGAGCGCCCCTTTTAGATATTTTTTTACAGAGCATAGTACAAGCTACCCCTTTTCCATCATTTCTTACAGAGCACACTCCCCCTTTTCCATAATTTCTTACACAGCACAGTACAATCTTCCCTGTTTCCATGTTTTTTACAGAGTACAGTAAGAGCACCCCCTTTTCCTTCATTTCTCACAGAACACAGTACAAGCTCCCCCTTTTCCATTATTTCTTACAGAGCATAGTGCAAGCCCCCTTTTCATACTTTTCTTACAGAGCACAGTACAATCTTCCCCTTTTCCATCACTTTTTACAGAGCACAGTATAAGCTCACCCTTTTCCTTCATTTCTTGCAGAGCACAGTATAAGCTCCCCCTTTTCCATCATTTGTTACAGAGCACAGTACAAACTCCCCCTTTTCCATAATTTCTTACAGAGTACAGTTTAATCTCCCCCTTTTCCATAATTTTTTACAGAGCACAGTACAAGCTCCCCCTTTTCCATTATTTCTTACAGAGCATAATGCAAGTTCCCTTTTTCATCATTTCTTACAGAGTGCATCACGAGCCCCCCTTTTCCATTGTTTTTTAGAGCACAGTACGAGCCCCCTTTTTCCATAATTTCTTACAGAGCACAGTACAATCTACCCTTTTTCCATCATTTTTTACAAAGCACAGTACGAGTGCCCCCTTTTTCCTTGATGTCTTACAAAGCACAGTACAAGCTCCCTATTCCATCAGTTCTTACAGAGCACAGCACGAGCACACTTTTCCATCAGTTCTTACAGAGCTCAGTACAAGCCCCCCTTTTCCATAATTTCTTACAAAGCACAATACAAGCCCCTCTTTTCTATCGTTTCTTACAGAGCATAATGCAAGTCCCCTTTTCCATCATTTCTTACAGTGCACAGTATGAGCACCCCCTTTTCCATCATTTTTTACAGAGCATAGTACAATCTACCCCTTTTCCATCATTTCTTACAGAGCACAGTATATGCCCCCCTTTTCCATCATTTTTTACAGAGCACAGTACAAGTGCCCCCCTTTCCATCATTTTTACAGAGCACAATACAAGCTCCACCTTTTCCATCATTTCCTACACAGCACAGCATGAGTGCCCCCTTTTCCATCATTTCTTATGAGCACAGTCAAATCGCCCTTTTTTCCATAATTTTCTACACAGCATAGAATGAGCCCCCCCTTTTCCATCATTTCTTACAGAGCACAGTACAATCTACCCCTTTCCCATCATTTTTTACAGAGCACAGTACGAGTGCCCCCTTTTTCCTTGATGTCTTACAGAGCACAGTACAATCTCCCCCTTTTCCATCACTTTTTACAGAGCACAGTATAAACGCACCTTTTTCCTTCATTTCTTACAGAGCACATTATAAGCTCCCCCTTTTCCATCATTTGTTACAGAGCACAATACAAGCCCCTTTTTTCTATCGTTTCTAACAGAGCACAATACAAGCTCCACTTTTTCCATCATTTCCTACACAGCACAGCATGAGTGCACCCTTTTCCATCATTTCTTACAGAGCCAAGTCAAATCGCCCTTTTTTCCATAAATTTTTACACAGCATAGAATGAGCCCCCCTTTTCCATCATTTCTTACAGAGCACAGTACGAGTGCCCCCTTTTCCATAATTTCTTACAGAGCACAGTACAAGCCCCCCTTTTCCATTATTTCTTACAGAGCATAAGGCAAGTTCCTTTTTCATCATTTCTTACAGAGCACAATACAATCTACCCTTTTCCCATAATTTTTTTACAGAGCACAGTACGAGTGCCCCCTTTTTCCTTGATGTCTTACAGAGCACAGTACAAGCTCCCTATTCCATCAGTTCTTACAGAGCACAGCACGAGTGCACTTTTCCATCAGTTCTTACAGAGCTCAGTACAAGCCCTCCTTTTCCATAATTTCTTACAGAGCACAATACAAGCCCCTCTTTTCTATTGTTTCTTACAGAGCATAATGCAAGTCCCCTTTTCCATCATTTCTTACAGTGCACAGTACGAGCACCCCCTTTTCCATAATTTTTTACAGAGCATAGTGCAAGCCCCCTTTTCATACTTTTCGTACAGAGCACAGTACAATCTCCCCCTTTTCCATCACTTTTTACAGAGCACAGTATAAACGCACCTTTTTCCTTCATTTCTTACAGAGCACAGTATAAGCTCCCCCTTTTCCATCATTTGTTACAGAGCACAATACAAGCCCCTCTTTTCTATCGTTTCTTACAGAGCATAATGCAAGTCCCCTTTTCCATCATTTCTTACAGTGCACAGTATGAGCACCCCCTTTTCCATCATTTTTTACAGAGCACAGTATATGCCCCCCTTTTCCATCATTTTTTACAGAGCACAGTGCAAGCCACCCTTTTCCATCATTTTTTACAGAGCACAGCACAAGCGCCCCCTTTTCCATTATTTTTACAGAGCACAATACAAGCTCCACCTTTTCCATCATTTCCTACACAGCACAGAATGAGTGCCCCCTTTCCATCATTTCTTACAGAGCACAGTCAAATCGCCCTTTTTTCCATAATTTTTTACACTGCATAGAATGAACCCCCCCTTTTCCATCATTTCTTACAGAGCACAGTACGAGTGCCCCCTTTTCCATCATTTCTTACAGAGCACAGTACAAGCCCCCCTTTTCCATTATTTCTTACAGAGCATAATGCAAGTTCCCTTTTTCATCATTTCTTACAGAGCGCATCACGAGCCACCCTTTTCCATTGTTTTTTAGAGCACAGTACGAGCCCCCGTTTTCCGTAATTTCTTACAGAGCACAATACAATCTACCCTTTTCCCATCATTTTTTACAGAGCACAGTACGAGTGCCCCCTTTTCCATCATTTCTTACAGAGCGCAGTCAAATCGCCCTTTTTTCCATAATTTTTTACACAGCATAGATTGAGCCCCCCCTTTTCCATCATTTCTTACAGAGCACAGTACAATCTACCCTTTTCCCATCATTTTTTACAGAGCACAGTACGAGTGCACCCTTTTTCCTTGATGTCTTACAGAGCACAGTAAAATCTCCCCCTTTTCCATCACTTTTTACAGAGCACAGTATAAACGCACCTTTTTCCTTCATTTCTTACAGAGCACAGTATAAACTCCCCTTTTTTCATCATTTGTTACAGAGCACAATACAAGCCCCTCTTTTCTATCGTTTCTTACAGAGCATAATGCAAGTCCCCTTTTCCATCATTTCTTACAGTGCACAGTATGAGCACCCCCTTTTCCATCATTTTTTACAGAGCATAGTACAAGCTACCCCTTTTCCATCATTTCTTACAGAGCACAGTATATGTCCCCCTTTTCCAGCATTTTTTACAGAGCACAGTGCAAGCCACCCTTTTCCATAATTTTTTACAGAGCACAGTACAAGCGCCCCCTTTTCCATCATTTTTACGGAGCACAATACAAGCTCCACCTTTTCCATCATTTCCTACACAGCACAGCATGAGTGCCCCCTTTTCCATCATTTCTTATAGAGCACAGTCAAAACGCCCTTTTTTCCATAATTTTTTACACAGCGTAGAATGAACCCCCCTTTTCCATCATTTCTTACAGAGCACAGTACGAGTGCCTCCTTTTCCATCATTTCTTACAGAACACAGTACAAGCCCCCCTTTTCCATTATTTCTTACAGAGCATAATGCAAGTTCCCTTTTTCATCATTTCTTACAGAGCGCATCATGAGCCCCCCTTTTCCAATTTTTTTTAGAGCACAGTACGAGCCCCCGTTTTCCATAATTTCTTACAGAGCACAGTACAATCTACCCTTTTCCCATCATTTTTTACAGAGCACAGTACGAGTGCCCCCTTTTTCCTTGATGTCTTACAGAGCACATTACAAGCTCCCTATTCCATCAGTTCTTACAGAGCACAGCACAAGTGCACTTTTCCATCAGTTCTTACAGAGCTCAGTACAAGCCCCCCTTTTCCATAATTTCTTACAGAGCACAATACAAACCCCTCCTTTCTATTGTTTCTTACAGAGCATAATGCAAGTCCCCTTTTCCATCATTTCTTACAGTGCACAGCACGAGCACCCCCAATTCCATCATTTTTTACAGAGCATAGTACAAGCTACCCCTTTTCCATCATTTCTTACAAAGCACAGTATATGCCCCCCTTTTCCATCATTTTTTACAGAGCACAGTACAAGCGCCCCCTTTTCCATCATTTTTACAGAGCACAATACAAGCTCCACCTTTTCCATCATTTCCTACACAGCACAGCATGAGCACCCCCTTTTCCATCATTTCTTACAGAGCACAGTCAAATCGCCCTTTTTTTCATAATTTTTTACGCAGCATAGAATGAGCCCCCTTTTCCATCATTTCTTACAGAGCACAGTACGAGTGCCCCCTTTTCCATCATTTCTTGCAGAGCACAGTAAGAGCCCCATTTTTATAATTTCTTACAGTGCACAGTACAAGCCCCCCTTTTCCATCATTTCTTATAGATCACAGTACAAGCTCCCCCTTTTCCATCCTTTCTTACAGAGCACAGTACGAGTACCCCCTTTTTCATAATTTCTTACAGAGCACAGTGCAAGCTCCCCTTTTTCATCATTTCTTACAGAGAACATTATAAGCATTTTTTTACAAAGCACAGTATGAGCGCCCTCTTTTCCATTATTTTTTACAGAGCACAGTACGAGCGCCCCTTTTCCACCATTTCCTACACAGCATTAGCCCCCATTTTTCATAATTCCCTTCAGAGCATAGAACGAGCCCACTCTTTTCAATCATTCCTACCGAGCACTGTACAAGCCCCCATTTTCATAATTTCTTACAGAGCACAGTACAAGCCACCCTTTTTCATAATTTCTTACAGAGCATAGTACAAGCCCCACCTTTCCATCATTTCTTACAGAGCATAGTACAAGCCCCACCTTTCCATCATTTCTTACAGAGCACAGTACAAGCCCCCCTTTTTTAACATTTCTTACAGAGCACAATACAAGCCCCCTTTTTCATGATTTCTATCAGAGCACAGTACAATCTCCCCCTTTTCCATAATTTTTTTACAGAGCACAGTACGAGCCCCCCTTTTTCCATAATTTCTTACAGAGCACAGTACAAGCCCCCCTTTTCTATCATTTCTTACAGAGCATAATGCAAGTCCCCTTTTTATCATTTCTTACAGAGCATAGTACAAGCCCACCCTTTTCCATAATTTCTTACAGAGCACAGTACAAGCCCCATTTCCATCATTTTTTACAGAGCACAGTACAAGCCCCCTTTCCATAATATTTTACAGAGCCCAGTACAATTTCCCCTTTTCCATCATTTCCTACACAGCAGAGCATGAGCACCCCCTTTTCCATAATTTCTTACAGAGCACAGTACAAGCGCCCCCTTTTCCATCATTTCCTACACAGCACAGCATGAGCGCCCCCTTTTCCATCATTTCTTACAGAGCACATTCAAAGCGACCTTTTTTCCATATTTTTTTACACAGCGTAGAATGAGCCCCCTTTCCATCATTTCTTACAGAGCACAGTACAAGTGCCCCCTTTTCCATCATTTCTTGCAGAGCACAGTATGAGCTCCCTTTTTATAATTTCTTACAGAACACAGCAAAAGCTCCCCTTTTCCATCATTTCCTACACAGCACAGCATGAGCCCCCTCTTTTCCATCATTTCTTACAGAGCACAGTACAAGCCCCCGTTTTTCATAATTTCTTACAGAGCACAGTACAAGTCCCCCTTTTCCATAATTTTTTACAGATCACAATATGAGTGCCCCTTGTCCATAATATTGTACACAGCACAGCACAAGAACCCCCGTTTTCCATAATTTCCTACACAGCATAGCATTAGTGTCCCCTTATCCATCATTTCTTCAGAGCACAGTACAAGTGCCCCCTTTTACAACATTTGCTGCACAGCACAGCATGAGCACACCTTTTCCATCATTTCTTACAGTGCACAGTACAAGCGCCCCCTTTTCCATCATTTCTCACAGAGCACAGTACGCGCTCCCCTTTTCATCATTTTTATAGCTCACAGTACAAGCTCCCCCTTTTCCATAATTTCTTACAGAGCACAATATGAGTACCCCTTTTTCATAATTTCTTTCAGAGCACAGTACAAGCCCCCCTTTTCAATCATTGCTTACAGAGCACGGTACAATCTACCCCTTTTTCATATTTTTTTACAGTATGAGCTCCCCCTTTTTCCCTAATTTCTTATAGAGCATAGTACAAGCTCCCCCGTTTTCCTTCATTTCTTACAAAAAACAGTACAAGCACCACCTTTTCCATCATTTCTTACAGAGGACAGTACAAGCCCCGCTATTCCATTGGTTCTTACAGAGCACAGTACGAGCACACTTTATCATTAGTTCTTACAGAGCACAGTATAAGCCCCCCTTTTCCATCACTTCTTACAGAGCACAGTACGAGCACCCACTTTTCCATAATTTTTTTACAGAGCACAGTACAAGCTTCCCCTTTTCCATCTCTTAGAGAGCACAGTATGAGCCAATCACTTCAAAACTAAGATTGATAACATTCATGAGGAAATCTCCAATGCACACAAACCACCCCCACTCAACACCCCATGTCCACAGATACAATCACTACTTTCCATATTCAACCCTGCCAGTATTAGCAAAGTTGCTAAACTTTTATTGAACACCCATCTAACCACCTGCCCCTTGGATCCTGCTCCCTCGCAAATGCTACGCTCACCCTCTGACTCAATTCTACATTCTCTAACCCACATTTTCAACCTTTCCCTCTCCTCTGGCATTTTCCCAAACTCTCTAAAACATGCCCTAGTCACGCCTATCCTTAAAAAGCCCTCACTGGACCTCACCAATATTAACAACCCACGCCCCATCTCCTTACTCCCCTTCGCCTCCAAACTCCTCAAAAGACTGGTCTACAACTGACTGAGTGACCATCTGACCGTGAACAAACTTCTTGATCCCCTTCAGTCTGGATTTCGCCCTCAGCACTCTACAGAAACTGCTCTCCTTAAACTCATTAATGACCTAATAACTTCTAAAACCAACGGACACTATTCTGTATTACTACTCCTGGACCTTTCTGCTGCCTTTGATACAGTGGACCACCCCCTTCTCCTCAAAAAACTCCATGCTTTTGGTCTCCGTGACAGTACTTTAAGCTGGTTCTCATCCTACCTATCCCACCGCTCCTTCAGTGTCACCTACAACTCTACCTCCTCCTCTCCTCTTCCTTTCTCTGTCGGTGTCCCCCAAGGTTCTGTTCTTGGACCTCTCCTCTTCTCAATCTACACCTCCTCCCTGGGTCAGTTGATTGCTTCCCATGGCTTTCAGTATCATCTCTATGCTGATGACACACAAATCTATCTCTCAACCCCCCAGAACTCTCCATCTGTCTCCTCACGCATCACAAACTTACTGATAGACATATCAGCCTGGATGTCACATCACTCCCTCAAACTCAACCTATCCAAAACCGAGCTTATGATATTTCCTCCCCCACGTGCCACTTCCCCAGATTTCTCACCCCCTCCTTTATAGTATTCGAGCCAAAACCTATCCAACTCAAACTC
>BLSH010524417.1:684796-697582 GCA_018402905.1 Glandirana rugosa | reverse complement strand
TTCTTTACTACCTTTTCCCCCCGAACATGAGAAGAGACATTCTTTAATATTTTACCCCCGAGCATGACACGAGACATTCTTTAACACATTTTCCCCCCGCGTAAGATACGAAACATTTTTTTTAAACCTTTTATCCCGAGAAACTGACACGAGACATTCTTTAATACGTTTTACCCTGTAAGTACGACACGACATATTCTTTAATACCTTTTCCCGCTCGAGTATAACACGAGACATTTTTAATAACTTTTTCCCCACGAACATGACACGAGACATTCTTTACTACCTTTTCCCCCGTGAGTACGACACGCCACATCCTTTACTACCTTTTCCCCCACGAACATACCATGAGGATTCCTACTGTATTTAAGTGTATTGTATTTGTACTGTCTACCCTCAAGTTGTAAAGCGCTGCGTAAATTGTTGGCGCTATATAAATCCTGTATAATAATAATAATAATGAGCCCCCCTTTTCCATCATTTTTTACAGAGCACAGTACAAGCGCCCCCTTCTCCATAATTTCCTAAACAGCACAGCATGAGCGCCCCCTTTTCCATCATTTTTTACAGAGTACCATACAAGCACCCCCTTTTCCATCATTTCCTACACCGCACAGCATGAGTGCCCCCTTTTCCATCATTTCTTACAGAGCACAGTACAAGCACCCCTTTTTCAATAATTTTTACAGAGCACAATATGAGCTCGCCCTTTTCCATAATTTCTTATACAGCACAGCATGAATGTCCCATTTTGCATAATTTCTTACAGAGCACAGTCAAAGAGCCCTATTTTCCAAATTTTTTTTACAAAGCATAGAATGCGCCCCCCTTTTACACAATTTCTTACAGAGCACAGTACGAGCCCCCATTTTATAATTTCTTACAGAGAAGAGTACAAGCCCCCCTTTTCCATCATTTCTTATAGATCACAGTACAAGCTACCCCTTTTCCATCATTTCTTACAGAGCACAGTATGAGTACCCTTTTTTCATATTTTCTTACAGAGCACAGTACAAGCCCCCCTGTTTCAACATTTCTTACAGAAAACAGTATAAGCACCCCCTTTTCCATAATTTCTTAAAGAGTGCAGTACCAGCACCCCAATTTTCGATCATTTATTACAAAGCACAGTATGAGCGCCCTCTTTTCCATAATTTTTTACGGAGCACAATATGAGCCCCCTTTTCCATAATTTCTTACAGAGCACAGTACAAGTGCCCCCTTTTCCATCACTTTTACAGAGCACAGTATGAACTCCCCATTTTCCATCATTTCCTACACCGCAAAGCATGAGTGCCCCCTTTTCCATCATTTCTTACAGAGCACAGTCAAAGCGCCCACTTTTCCATATTTTTTTACACAGCACAGAATGAGCCACGCTTTTCCATCATTTCTTACAGAGCACAGTACAATCTCCCCCTTTTCCATCACTTTTTACAGAGCACAGTATAAACACACCTTTTTCCTTCATTTCTTACAGAGCACAGTATAAGCTCCCCCTTTGCCATCATTTCTTACAGAGCACAGTACGAGCCCCCTTTTCCATAATTTCTTACAGAGCACAATACAAGCTCCCCCTTTTCCATCATTTTTTACAAAGCACAATACGAGCTGCCCTTTTTCATTCATTTCTTACAGAGCACAGTACGAGCACCCTCTTTTTCCTTCATTTCTTACAGAGCACAGTACAAGCCCCCCTATTCCATCAGTTCTTACAGAGCTCAGTACAAGCCCCCCTTGTCCATAATTTCTTACAAAGCACAATACAAGCCCCTCTGTTTAATCGTTTCTTACAGAGCATAATGCAAGTCCCCTTTTCCATCATTTCTTACAGTGCACAGTACGAGCAACCCCCTTTCCATCATTTTTTACAGAGCATAGTACAAGCTACCCCTTTTCCATAATTTCTTACAGAGCACAGTATGTGCCCCCTTTTCTATCATTTTTTACAGAGCACAGTACAAGTGTAAAACCATAGCTGAATCAGCTGTGGGCACCATAAAGTAGTTAATAAGCAGTGGTGACAAAGGCACTAAAGATGTGATCTCACCAATCTCTTGAAGGCGGCATCAATGACGGGACGAATGATCTCACGGTCAGATGTTCACAGATCCCATCTCCTTGCTATAGCCTCCCTCCAAAGTAGCAGCATGGCGGAACATCCCTAACTCTGGCTGTTTCCAACAGCAGTTACAGAGCGGGGGTGAAGCATCTCCATGGTGGAGGGTGGGTTCAGATGCGTCATAGGAAACATCAGGTGATGCGATGCTGACGCATTTCGTCTGACCAATCGCAGACTTCCTCGGAGCTGGGGAGGGGCTGGAACGGCTTGGGCTAAATGGTCCCTTCAGGGTGTCATATCACTAGTTGTCCACTGGATGTCACACTCTCTATGCACCTCCATATGTACACCATTATTTCCTTCATACACATCATGCAGACGCTAAACAATTAACTTTACTTACGATTCACATCGCACATAAATATGTCGGAGCACTGGAATATAAGAAAACAGGCCAATTTATGGAGAATTTTTCCCCCCAGTCAGAAAAAAGGGGGGAGGGGAAAGAAGGAGGGGAAACAAAGAACCCCCAGAAAGAAACTTAGCCTATATACCCTCCTCATTACCAAAAGACAGGAAGGGGAAGGGGCCCATCCAGTTCGATTAAATCAGATTGTTCTTCATGATTGCAAAAATACAGAAAGACTGCATTCCGTGTTGAGGCCATACGGCACCATAGAGTCCAGAAGAAAAATCCACATTTTCTCCTTCTGGAGCAATATGGTGTGAAAATCACCCCTTCTAGCGGGAAGTTGAACGGCATAGATTCCTTTGACCTTCATTAAGGACGAATTTCCCTGATGGTGCTGATAGAAATGTATGGCAAGAGGTTTTTCATCACCTTCCTTATAATTTCTGATACTGCTTAAATGCTCTCCAACCCTTATTTTTAATGGTCTTTTAGTTTTCCCTATGCACGCTTTTTTGCAAGGACAGGTAATCATATAGATTACTCTGGGAGTAGAACAATTGATAAATTGTTTTATTTTGAACTTCCTACCGTCAAGGGCCCCAGAGAAATCCACAGTTTTTTCTACTAATGGGCATATACTACACCTACCGCACCTAAACATACCAATAAGTTTAGTCCTATCTTAGAGCCAATTGCTACTCCCTGATCTCCGATATTCTGAATGGACAAGAGTGTCCCTCAGATTCCTGGCCCTTTTTGCCACTAGTAGTGGGCGGGGTCCTACAATCTCATTTCGAACAGAAACCGTGGTGAGTAGATGCCAATGTTTAGACATCGTTTTCCGGACTTGTTCCCACTGGGCCCCATATTTGGTTATCATCCTGACCGGAGGGGATTGGGAGGTAGTCTCATCTGGAGGAGTCTTCGCTTTGATCAGCAGGGAGGACCTTTCACACCTACTAGCTTTGTTTTTGGCCCTACGTAAATTCTTGTGAGAATACCCCCTTTCCTGAAAGCACTCATACATCTCCTTAGCCTCCTCCTTATTTTGTGTTAGGGAAGAACAATTTCTGCGAATTCTCATGAACTGTCCAACAGGTATTCCCTTTATTAAGGCCGGGGGATGATGGCTGTGCGCTTGGAGTAAGGTGTTAGCCGCTGTATCCTTCCTATAAGTTTGGGTTTCCAGCTTCCATCAAGGACACTAAACCTAATGTCTAAAAACAGGTATCAGGACGGCTTATATATATACGCCAAATTCCCAACCCAGAAACAAACCGCCTACATACAGGCGTGGTTCCTAAGTGCTATTATACAATCCAAAAAATAAGTGATTAAAGATCACCAGCGCACCATAAACAGGAGCCAAAAGTTTCATAAAACATAACTTTTAATGTTCTAAATAAAAGATCTACATACAACCACTGGAGTAAGAAGGTAATTAAAAATGACAACGTTGTCAATTAACAAACTAGACACGTCTGATCACCCATACAACATCCACTGCAGACATCCACATACAATCATATACCCTATAGAGTCCATGACCATATGAGGGGGGTCCTGGTCAGAAATAAGGGACATAAGATATAAGTGCCCTGAGGTCGAGGACGAGGGAGTATGTGGGCTTGGGGATGACACTGCTACATGATCCTCTTTGCTTATGCACCCCCTTTTCCATCATTTTTACAGATCATAGTACAAGCAACCCCTTTTCCATCATTTCTTATAGAGCACAGTATATGCCCCCCTTTTCCATCATGTTTTACAGAGCACAGTGCAAGCCACCCTTTTCCATCATTTCCTACACAGCACAGCATGAGCGCCCCCTTTTCCATCATTTCTTACAGAGCACAGTCAAAGCGCCCTTTTTCCATAATTTTTTACACAGCATAGAATGAGCCCCCCTTTTCCATCATTTCTTTCAGAGCACAGTATGAGCCCCCTTTTTATAATTTCTTACAGCGCACAGTACAAGCTCCCCTTTTCCATCATTTCTTATAGATCACAGTACAAGCTCCCCCTTTTCCATCCTTTCTTAGAGAGCACAGTATGAGTACCCCTTTTTCATAATTTCTTACAGAGCACAGTACAGGCTCCCCTTTTTCATAATTTCTTACAGAGAACAGTATAAGCAATTTTACAAAGCACAGTATGAGCGACCTCTTTTCCATTATTTTTTACAGAGCACAGTACGAGTGCCCCTTTTCCACCATTTCCTACACAGCATTAGCCCCCCATTTTCCATAATTCCCTTTAGAGCATAGAACAAGTCCACCCTTTTCAATCATTCCTACCGAGCACTGTACAAGCCCCCATTTTCATAATTTGTTACAGAGCACAGTACAAGCCACCCTTTTTAATAATTTCTTACAGAGCATAGTACAAGCCCCACCTTTCCATCATTTCTTATAGAGCATAGTACAAGCCCCGCCTTTCCATCATTTCTTACAGAGCACAGTACAAGCCCCCCTTTTCATCATTTCTTACAGAGCACAATACAAGCCCCCTTTTCCATGATTTCTAACAGAGCACAGTACAATCTCCCCTTTTCCATAATTTTTTTACAGAACACAGTACGAGCCCCCCTTTTTCCATAATTTCTTACAGAGCACAGTACAACCCCCTTTTCTATCGTTTCTTACAGAGCATAATGCAAGTCCCCTTTTTTATAATTTCTTACAGTGCATAGTACAAGCACCCCCTTTTCCATAATTTCTTACAGAGCATAGTACAAGCCCACCCTTTTCCATAATTTCTTACAGAGCACAGTACAAGCCCAATTTCCATCATTTTTTACAGAGCACAGTACAAGCCCCCTTTCCATAATATTTTACAGAGCCCAGTACGAGCTCCCCCTTTTCCATCATTTCCTACACAGCACAGCATGAGCACCCCCTTTTCCATCATTTCTTACAGAGCACAGTACAAGCGCCCCTTTTCCATTATTTTACAGAGCACAATACAAGCTCCACCTTTTCCAACATTTCCTACACAGCACAGCATGGGCGCCCCTATTCCATCATGTCTTACAGAGCACAGTCACAGTGCCCTTTTTTCCATAATTTTTTACACAGCATAGAATGAGCCCCCCTTTTCCATAATTTCTTACAGAGCACAGTACGAGTGCCCCCTTTTCCATCATTTCTTACAGAGCATAGTACGAGCCCCTTTTTATAATTTCTTACAGAGCACAGTACAAGCTCCTCTTTTCCATCATTTCCTACACAGCACAGCATGAGCCCCCTCTTTTCCATCATTTCTTACAGAGCATAGTATGAGCCCACCCTTTTCCATCATTTCTTGCAGAGCACAGTACGAGCCCCCTTTAGCATCATTTCTTAACCACTTCCCGACTGCCATATGCAAAATGACGGCCAGGAAGTGGTTCAGTTATCCTGACTGGATGTCATATGATGTCCTCAGGATAACAAACCGCCGCGCGCCTGGGGGGGCGCGCATCGCAGCGATCGGTGCTGTGGGAGGTCAATCTGACCCCCCACAATACCGATCTTGGTAAAGTGCTTCCATCCAAAGCACTTTACCATGTGATCAGCTGTGACCAATCACTGCTGGTCACAGTGTAACACAGGAAAGCTGTTTATCAGCTTTCCTGCACTCGGGTCTGCAGACCTGAGTAGTGGAGAGCAGATTGGCTGCTCTCCTGACAGGGAGTGTTTGTGCTGATGATTTATCAGCACAGCCCCCCTCGGATCGCCACACTAGACCACCAGGGAGCCTGCCCAGGGCCCACCAACAATGTCCCCACCCAGGGCCACCAGGGAGCTGACCAGGGACCACCAGGGAGCCGATCTGGACCAGCAGGGAGACCACCGTAGACCACCAGGTATGGGGCATAGTGCCCAATATGGATGGCACTCAGTGCCACCTTCAGATGCCACCCTAGAACACCAGGGAATGGGCCCCTTTCTGTACATTTGTCCAGCAGTGCCCAGCAGTGCCCCTATCAGTGTGTACCAGTGCCCCTATCAGTGCATACCAGTGCCACATACCAGTGCCACATCTCAGTGCCCACCAGTGCCACCTACTAGTGCCCACCTATCAGTGCCCAGTGCCACCTATCAGTCCCCAGTGCCGTCTATGAGTGCCCATCACTGTCACTTATCGGTGTCCGTCAGTGCTGCATATCAGTGCCCATCAGTGTTTCACATCACTGCCCGTCAGTGCTGCTTATCAGTGCCGCCTAACAGTGCTCATTATTGCTGCATATAAGTGCCTCATCATCAGTGCCATCTTATCAGTCCCAATCAGTACTGCCAGATCAGTGCCAGTCAGTGTAGCCTCATCAGTGCCCATCAGTGATGGAGAAAATTTACTTATTTACAGTTTTGTGACAGAAATAGAGAATTTTTTTCAAAATTTTCGGTCCTTTTTTGTTTATAGCGCAAAAAATAAAAACTGCAGAGGTTATCAAATACCACCAAAAGAAAGCTCTATTTGTGGGAACAAATGATAAAAACTTTGTTTGGTTATGGCATCGCACGACCGCGCAATTCTCATTCAAAATTCAACAGCACTGAAAGCTGAAAATTGGCCTGGTATGAAAGTGTTCTAAGTGAATAGTATTGAAGTGGTTAAAGAGCACAGTACAAGCCCCCGGTTTTCATCATTTCGTACAGAGCACAGTACAAGCCCCCCTTTTTCATCATTTCTTACAGAGCACAGTACAAGCCCCCCTTTTCCATAATTTTTTACAGAGCACAGTATGAGTGCCCCTTTTCCAAAATATCATACACAGCACAACACAAGAACCCCCCTTTTCCATCATTTCCTACAAAGCACAGCATTAGTGTCCCCTTTTCCATCTTTTCTTCAGAGCACAGTACAAGCGCCCCCTTTTCCAACATTTGCTGCACAGCACAGCATGAGCATCCCTTTTCCATCATTTCTTACAGTGCAGAGTACAAGTGCCCCATTTTCCATTATTTCTCATAGAGCACAGAACGCGCTCCCCTTTCCATCATTTTTTATAGATCACAGTGCAAGCTCCCCCTTTTCCATAATTTCTTACAGAGCACAATATGAGTACCCCTTTTTCATAATTTCTTTCAGAGCACAGTAAAAGCCCCCCTTTTCAATCATTTCTTACAGAGCACAGTACAATCTACCCATTTTTTACACTGCAGAGTACGAGCTCCCCCTTTTTCCTTAATTTCTTATAGAGCATAGTACAAGCACCACCTTTTCCATCATTTCTTACAAAACACAGTACAAGCCCCCCTATTCCATCAGTTCTTACAGAGCACAGCACAAGCCCCCCTTTTCCATAGTTTCTTACAGAGCATAATGCAAGTCCCCTTTTCTATCATTTCTTAGAGCGCACAGTGCGAGCACCCACTTTTCCATAATTTTTTTACAGAGCATAGTACAAGCTTCCCCTTTTCCATCATTTCTTAGAGAACACAGTATGAGCCCCTTTACAGAGCACAGTACAAGCACCCCCTTCTCCATAATTTCCTAAACAGCACAGCATGAGCGCCCCCTTTTCCATCAATTTTTACAGAGCACAGAACAAGCCCCCCATTTCTATCATTTTTTACAGAGCACCGTACGAGCGCCCCTTTTCCATAATTTCCTACACCGCACAGCATGAGTGTCCCCTTTTCAATCATTTCTTACAGAGCACAGTACACGTGCCCCCTTTTGAATCATTTTTACAGAGCACAATACGAGCTCCCCCTTTTCCATCATTTCCTATACAGCACAGCATGAGCGCCCCCTTTTCCATCATTTCTTACAGAGCACAGTCAAAGAGCCCTATTTTCCAAATTTTTTTTACAAAGCATAGAATGAGCACCCCTTTTTACACAATTTCTTACAGAGCACAGTACAAGGCCCCCTTTTTTTATAATTTCTTACAGAGCACAATACAAGCCCCCCTTTTTCATCATTTCTTATAGATCGCATTACAAGCTCCCCCTTTTCCATTTCTTACAGAGCACAGTATGAGTACCCCCTTTTTCATAATTTCTTACAGAGCACAGTACAGGCCCCCTGTTTCATCAATTCTTACAGAAAACAGTTTAAGTACCTCCTTTTCCATCATTTCTTAAAGAGTGCAGTACCAGCACCCCCATTTTCCATCATTTCTTACAAAGCACAGTATGAGCGCCCTCTTTTCCATCATTTTTTACAGAGCACCATATGAGCCCCACCTTTTCCATCATTTCTTACAGAGTACACTACGGGTGCCCCCTTTTCCTTAATTTTCAACATAGCATGAGCCCCCCCTTTCCATAATTCCCTTCAGAGCATAGAACGAGCCCACCCTTTTCATTCATTCCTACCTAACACTGTACAAGCCCCCATTTTCATAATTTCTTACAGAGCACAGTACAAGCCACCCTTTTTCATAATTTCTTACAGAGCATAGTACAAGCCCCACCTTTTCCATCATTTCTTACAGAGCACAATACGAGCCCCCCTTTTCCATCATTTCATACAGAACACAGTACAAACTTCCTCTTTTCCATCATTTCTTACAGAGCACAGTACAATCTCCCCCTTTTTTATTCATTTCTTACAGAGCACAGTACAAGCTTCCTCTTTTCCATCATTTCATACAGAACACAGTACAAGCACCCCCTTTTCCATCATTTCTTACAGAGCACAGCACGAGCGCACTTTTCCATCAGTTCTTAAAGAGCACAATATGAGAGCCCCCTTTTCCGTATTTTCTTACAGAGCACAGTACAAGCCCCCCTTTTCCATTGTTTCTTACAGAGCATAATGCAAGTCCCCCTTTCCATCATTTCCTACAGAGCACAGTACGAGCCCCCCCTTTCCATCTTTTTTTACAGAGCACAGTACGAGCGCCCCCTTTTCCATCATTTCCTGCACAGCACAGCATGAGCACCCCCTTTTCCATCATTTCTTACAGAGCACAGTACAATCCCCCTTATATCATATTTTACAGAGCACAATACGAGCTCCCCTTTTCCATCATTTCCTACACAGCATAGGGTGCTCGCCCCCTTTTCCATCATTCCTTACAGAGCACAGTCAAAGCGCCCTTTTGTCCATAATTACTCAGCACAGATTGAGCCGCCCTTTCCATCATTTCTTACAGAGCATAGTACGAGCCCACCCTTTTCCATCATTTCTTACAGAGCACAGTATGTGCCCCTTTTTATAATTTCTTACAGAGCACAGTACCATTCCCCCTTTTCCATCATTTTTTACAGAGCACAGTATGAGTGCCCCCTTTTCCATCATTTCCTACACAGAACAGCATGAGCGCCCCCTTTTCCATCATTTCTTACAGAGCACAATATGAGTACCCCCTCTTTCATAATTTCTTTCAGAGCACAGTACAAGCTCCCCCTTTTCCATCATTTCTTACAGAGCACAATATGAGTACCCCCTCTTTCATAATTGCATTCAGAGCACAGTACATGCCCCCCTTTTTCATAATTTCTTACAGAGAACAGTATAAGCACCCTCTTTTCCATCATTTCTTACAGAGCACAGTATGAGCACCCCCTTTTCCATCATTTTTTACAGAGCACAGTACGAGCCCCCCATTTTTCATCATTTCTAACAGAGTACAGTACGAGTGCCCCCTTTTCCATCATTTGCTACACAGCACATGCCCCCCATTTTCCATAATTTCCTACAGAGCATAGAATAAGCCCACTCTTTTCAATCATTCCTACAGAGCACTGTACAAGCCCCACATTTTTATAATTTCTTACAGAGCACAGTATAAGCCACACTTTTTCATCATTTCTTACAGAGCACAGTACAACCCCCATCTTTTCCATTATTTCTTACAGAGCACAGTACAAACCACCCTTTTCCATAATTTCTTACAGAGCACAGTATGAGCCCCCTTTTAGATAATTTTTACAGAGCATAGTACAAGCTCCCCCTTTTCCATGATTTCTTATAGAGCACACTCCCCCTTTTCCATCATTTCTTACAGAGCACAGTATGAGCTCCCCTTTTCCATAATTTCTTACAGAGCACAGTGTGAGCCCCATTTTTATAATTTCTTACAGAGTACAGTACAAGCCCCCCTTTTCCATAATTTCTTATAGATCACAGTACAAGCCCCATTTTCCATCATTTCTTACAGAGCACAGTATAAGCACCCCCTTTTCTATAATTTCTTAAAGAGTGCAGTGCCAGAACCCCCATTTTCCATAATTTCTTACAAAGTTTGAGCGCCCTCTTTTCCATCATTTTTTACAGAGCACAGTACAAGCCCCCTTTTCCATCATTTCTTACAGAGTACAGTATGAGTGCCCCCTTTTCCATAATTTCCAACACTGCATGAGCCCCCCATTTTCCATAACTCCTTTCAGAGCATAGAACAAGCCCACTATTTTCAATCATTCCTACCGAGTAGAGTTGATCGAACCTCTGGAAGTTTGGGTTCGGCAGCTTCGGCCGAACTTCGGGAAAAAGTCTGAGTACGGGCCTGAACTTGACCCAAACTTTATCCCGGACCCCGAACCCCGAACCCCATTGAAATCAATAGGGACCCAAACTTTTAATTACAAAAATGGCTGCAACAAAGTCCTGGCAAGTCCTAGAGGTCTACAAAAGGAAGGAAAATGGGGGTAAGAGTCGGACAAGTGCACTACAAAGAAATTGAGATAGGGAAATAACTTTAAAAAAATTTTAAGCTAAAATCACATAAAAAAATAAAAAATGGAGGTGGATATGGAGTTAGAGGTTGAGGAGGCAGTGGAAGTGGCGGTGGAGGAGGTAGCCAACACTGTTTATTTTTATTTTTGTGCAAGAAATGCACCGCTGGCCGCAAATGTAGTTTTAGAATATTTTTTTTTAAACCAGCAATGTAGACTTTTTTATTTTTGTGCAAGAAATGCACTGCTGCCCACAAATGTAGTTTTTAGAATATTTTTTATTTTTTTAACCAGCAATGTAGATGCACTTTTTAATTTTGTGCAAGAAACAATAATCTGTCCCTTTAAGCAACAGAAGGAACCTCTCCCTATAGAATTAGGAGATGATTTAAGAAAAATAATCTGTCCCTCTAAGCAACAGCTGGAAGAACCTTTCCCTATAGAACTCGGAGATGATTTTAGAACAATAATCTGTCCCTCTAAGCAACAGCAGGAAGAACCTTTCCATATAGAACTTGGAGATGATTTTAGAACAATAATTGGTCCCTCTAAGCAGTATACTCTAACTAGTCCAGTCAGATCGTTCTGTGCAGCAGGATGAGGTCTGCAATCTGTCCCTCAAAACAGCAGTACTAGTAATCTCTACCTAGTCCACAATCAGATTGTTCAGTAATGCAGGATGAGATGTTATATTATATTTGCAATCTGTCCCTCACAGAGCCAGCTGTATCCTCTCCCTAAACTAGCCTGAGAGCATATGACATGCAGCACAGTGACTCCAGCCCCATATAGAGGCTGGGTCACATGATGCACTGGCCAATCACAGCCATGCCATTAGTAGGCATGGCTGTGATGGCTTCTAAGGGCAAACCAGTGAAACACTTGTTGATTGGCTGCCCTTGGCAGCTATTCAACACGTGGAATCAAATACCAGAACCCTGAACTCGAGCCCAAACTTTTTTGAAAAGTTCGGGTTCGGGTCTCGAACACCCCAAAGTTTGGTACGAACCCAAACGTTACAGTCCGGGTTTGCTCAACTCTACTATCGAGCACTGTAAAAGCCCCAATTTTCATAATTTCTTACAGAGCACAGTACAAGCCGCCCTTTTTCATAATTTCTTACAGGGCATAGTACAAACCCCACCTTTTCCATAATTTCTTACAGAGCACAGTACAAGCCACTAGAGTTGAGCGAACCTCTGGAAGTTTGGGTTCTGCTGGTCCGTCCGAACTTCGGGACAAAGTCCGGGTCCGGACGGAACCCGAACGATCGCACGGACAACAAACCCCATTGAAATCAATGGGGACCCGAACTTTTATGCACAAAAATGGCTGTAACAAAGTCCTGGAAAGCCCTAGAGGGCTGCAAAAGGAAGTAAAATGGGGGTAAGGGTAGGGCAAGTGCCCTACAAAAAAATGGGGACAGGGAAATAACTGTAAATATTTTTTAAAAAATAAAAACATAAAAAAAGCAAAAATGGAGGTGAATGTGGATCATCTTCAAACTGTGTCTGAAAAGTATTAATTAACGGTAGAAGCCATATAACTGTTCTAAAATCATCTTCAAACTAGGGCAAGTGCCCTACAAATAAATGGGGATAGGGAAAATAAATTAAAATCAAGTAAAAAAACGGGAAGGGGGGTGGATGTGGAGTAGGAGCCTAGAGGTTGACTAGGCCGTGACCGTGGCAGTGTAGGTG
>BLSH010524417.1:669068-680132 GCA_018402905.1 Glandirana rugosa | reverse complement strand
CCCCCGCGAACATGACACAAGACATTCTTTACTACCTTTTCTCCTTCGTACATGACACGACATTACATTCTTTACTTCCTTTTTCCTCCACGAGTATGACACGGGACATTTTTTTAAACCTTTTCCCCCTCTAACATGACACGAGACATTCTTTAATACCTTTTACCCCCGAGCATAACACGAGACATTCTTTAAGACTTTTTCCCACCGAACATCACAACTCGCTTGGGCCTGACATTGCAAGCCCAGGCATGGCTTGAAATCCCACAGACACCGTGCCTGGGCCTGGGCCTGTAAAGTTTTTAGTAAGCCCAAGCCAGGCCCCAAGACGATAAAATGTTGATTGGCTGCCCTGCAGCTTCTCAACACGTGGAGTAAAATAGCAGAACCCCGGACCGAACCCGAATGATTTTTGAAATGTCCGGGTCCGGGTCCGTGCCACAGACACCCTAAAGTTCGGTACGGACCCGAACGTTACAGTCCGGGTTCGCTCAACACTACAAGCCACCCTTTTTCAGAATTTCTTACAGAGCACAATACGAGCCCCCATTTTCCATAATTTCTTACAGAGCACAGTACAATCTCCCCCTTTTCCAAATTTTTTTACAGGGCACAGTATGAGCACCTCCTTTTTCCTTCATTTCTTACATTACAGCACAGTACATGCTTCCTCTTTTCCATCATTTCTTACAGAACACAGTACAAGCGCCCCCTTTTCCATAATTTCTTACAGAGCACAGCATGAGCACACTTTTCCATCAGTTCTTACAGAGCACAGTACAAGCCCCACCTTTTCCATCATTTCTTACAGAGCATAATGCAAGTCCCCTTTTCCATAATTTCTTACAGCGCACAGTACAAGCCCCCCTTTTCATCATTTCTTACAGAGCACAGTATGAGCGCCCCCTTTTCCATCATTTCCTATACAGCACAGCATGAGCGCCCCCTTTTCTATCATTTTTTACAGAGCACAGTACAAGCGCTCCCTTTTCCATCATTTTTATAGAGCACAGTGCAAGCCCCACCTTCCATCATATTACAGAGCACAATACGAGCTCCCCTTTTCCATCATTTCCTACACAGCATAGCATGAGCGCCCCCTTTTCCATCATTTCTTACAGAGCACGGTTAAAGCGCCCTTTTGTCCATAATTTTTTACTCAGCACAGAATGAGCCCCTCTTTTCCATCATTTCTTACAGAGCATAATACAAGCCCACCCTTTTCCATTATTTCTTACAGAGCACAGTACAAGCCCCCTTTTAATCATTTCTTACAGAGCACAGTACAAGACCCCCTTTTCCATAATTTTTTACAGAGCACAGTATGAGCGCCCCTTTTCCATCATTTCCTACACGACATGAGCCCCCCATTTTCCATAATTCCCTTCAGAGCATTGAACGAGCCAACCCTTTTCAATCATTTCTACCGACGACTGTACAAGCCCCCATTTTCATAATTTCTTACAGAGCACAGTACAAGCCACACTTTTTCATAATTTCTTACAGAGCACAGTACAAGCTCCCCTTCCATCATATTTTACAGAGCACAGTACGACCGCCTTTTTTCCATCATTTCCTAAACAGCATAGCATGAGTGCCCCCTTTTCCATCATTTCTTACAGAGCACAGTCTTTTTGTCCATAATTTTTTGTCAGCACAGAATGAGCCCCCCTTTTCCATCATTTCTTACAGAGCATAGTACGAGCCCACCCTTTTCCATCATTTCTTACAGAGCACAGTATGACCCCCCTTTTTATAATTTCTTACAGAGCACAGTACAAGCCCCGCTTTCCCATAATTTTTTACAGAGCACAGTATGAGCGCCCCTTTTCCATCATATCCTACACAGCACAGCATGAGCGTCCCCTTTTCCATTATTTCTTACAGAGCACAGTACAAGCCCCCATTTTTCATCATTTCTTACAGACCACAGTATAAGCCCCCCTTTTTCATAATTTATTGCAGAGCACAGTTCAAGCCCCCATTTTCCATCATTTTTTACAGAGCACAGTACGAGTGCCCCTTCTCCATAATATCCTACACAGCACAGCACAAGAACCCCATTTTTTCATCATTTCTTACCGAGCACAGAAGAAGTTCACCATTTTCCATCAATTCCTACACAGCACAGCATGAGTGTCCCCTTTCCCATCATTTCTTACAGAGCACAGTAAAAGCATCCCCTTTTCCATCACTTTTACAGAGGACAATACGAGCTCCCCTTTTCCATCATTTGCTACACAGCACAGCATGAGTGCACCCTTTTCATCATTTCTTACAGAGCACAGTACAAGCGGCCCCTTTTCCATCACTTTTTACAGAGCACAATACGAGATGCCCTTTTCCATCATTTTCTACACAGCAGTCAAAGCGGCCCCATTTTCCATTATTTTTTACACAGCAAGGAATGAGCCCCCCTTTTCCGTCATTTCTTCCAGAGCACAGTACGAGCCCCCCTTTCCATCATTTCTTATAGATCACAGTACAAACTCCCCCTTTTCCATCATTTCTTACAGAGCACAATATGAGTACCCCCTTTTTCATAATTTCTTTCAGAGCACAGTACAAGCCCCCCTTTTTCATAATTTCTTACAGAGAACAGTATAAACACCACCTTTTCTATCATTTCTTACAGAATGCAGTACCAGCTCCCCCCTTTTCCGTCATTTCTTACAGAGCACAGTATGAGCACCCCCTTTTCCATAATTTCTTACAGAGCATAGTACAAGCCCCCCTTTTTCATAATTTCTTACAGAGCACAATACGAGCCCCCCTTTTAGATCATTTTTACAGAGCATAGTACAAGCTTGCCCTTTTCCATGATTCCTTATAGAGCACATTCCACCTTTTCCATCATTTCTTACAGAGCACAGTATGAGCTCCCCTTTTCCATCATTTCTTACAGTGCATAGTACAAGCGCCCCCTTTTTCCTTCATTTCTTACAGAGCACAGTACAAGCTCCCCCTTTTCCATCATTTCTTACAGAACACAGTACAAGCGCCCCTTTTTCCATCAATTCTTACCGAGCACAGTACAAACCCCCCTTTTCCATCAGTTCTTACAGAGCACAATACAAGCCACATTTTCCATAATTTCTTACAAAGCACAGCACAATCCCCCCTTTTCCATAATTTCTTACAGAGCACAGTACAAGCCCCCCTTTTCCATTGTTTCTTACAGAGCATACTGCACGTCTCCTTTTTCATCATTTCTTACAGAGCGCAGTACCAGCATCCCCCTTTTCCATCATACCTTACAAAGCACAGTACGAGCCCCCCTTTCCCATCATTTCTAACAGAGTACAGTACAAGTGCCCCTTTTCCATCATTTTCTACACCGCACGAGCCCCCATTTTCCATAATTCCCTTCAGAGCATAGAACAAGCCCACCCTTTTCAATCATTCCTACCGAGCACTGTACAAACCCCCCCTTTTTCATAATTTCTTACAGAGCACAGTACAAGCAACCCTTTTTCATAATTTCTTACAGAGCACAGTACGAGCCCCCCTTTTTCATAATTTATTAAAGAGCACAGTACAAGCCCCCCTTTTTCATCATTTCATACAGAGCACAGTACAAGCCCCCCTTTTTCATCATTTCATACATAGCACAGTATGAGCTCCCCTTTTAGATCATTTTTTACAGAACATAGTACAAGCTCACCCTTTTTCATGATTTCTTACAGAGCACAGTATAATCTCCCCCTTTTCCATATTTTTTACAGAGCACAGTACAAGCATTTCCTTTTTCTTTAATTTCTCACAGAACACAGTACAAGCTCCCCCTTTTCCATCATTTCTTAGAGAGCACAGTATGAGTGCCCCCTATTCCTTAATTTTTTACAGAGCACAGTACAAACGTCCCTTTTTCCTTCATTTCTTACAGAGCACAGTACAATGCTCCCTATTCCATCATTTCTTACAGAGCACAGTAAGAGCAACCCTTTTCCATCGTTTCTTACAGAGCACAGTACAATTTCTCTCTTTTCTATCATTTCTTACAAAGTACAGTATGAGCACCCCTTTTCCATTATTTTTTACATAGCACAATACGAGTGCCCCTTTTTTCCATAATATCCTACACAGCACATCACAAGCCCCCCATTTTCCATAATTTCTTACCGGGCACAGAAGTGCACCATTTTCTTACAGAGCACAGTACAAGCGCCCGCTTTCCCATCATTTCTTACAGAGCACAGTACAAGTGCCCTTCTCCATAATTTCCAAAACAGCACAGCATGAGTGCCCCCATTTCCATCATTTTTACAGAGCACAGTACAAGCCCCCCTTTTCCATCATTTTTTACAGAGAACAGTACGAGCACCTCCTTTTCCATCATTTCCTACACAGCACAGCATGAGTGCCCCTTTTCCAGCATTACTTACAGAGCACAGTACAAGCACCCCTTTTCCATCATTTCTTACAGAGCACAGTACAAGAGCCCCCTTTTCCATCACTATTACAGAGCACAACAAGAGCTCCCCCTTTTCCATCATTTGCTACACAACACAGCACGAGTGCCCCCTTTTTCATCATTTCTTACAGAGCACAGTCAAAGCGCCCCCTTTTCCTTATTTTTTTACACAGCACAGAATGAGCCCCCCATTTTCCATCATTTCTTACAGAGCACAGTACAAGCCCCCCTTTTCATCATTTCTTACAGAGCACAGTACAAGCCCCTCTTTTCATAATTTTTACAGAGCACAGTACAAGCTCCCCTTTTCTATCATTTCTTACAAAGCACAGTATGAGCACCCCTTTTCCATTATTTCTTATAGAGCACAGTACAAGCCCCTCTTTTCATAATTTCTTACAGAGCACAATACAAGCACCCCTTTTCCATTATTTTTTACAGAGTACAGTAGGAGTGAACCTTTTTTTATCATTTTTTACAGAGCAAAGTCAAAGCGCCCCCTTTTCCATAATTTTTTACACAGCACATAATGAGCCACTCTTTTCTATCATTTCTTACAGAGCACAGTACGAGCCCCCTTTTTATAATTTCTTACAAAGCGCAGTACAAGCCACCCTTTTCCATCATTTCTTACAGAGCACAGTGTGAGTACACACTTTTCATTATTTCTTTGAGATCACAGTACAAGCCCACCTTTTCATCATTTTTTACAGAGCACAGTATGAGCCCCCTTTTTATATTTTTTTACAGAGCACAGTACAAGCCCCCTTTTTCATAATTTCTTACAAAGATCATTATAATCCCCCCTTTTCCATTATTTCTTACAGAGCACAGCACCAGCACCCCCCTTTCCATCATTTCTTACAAAGGACAGTATGAGCACCCTCTTTACAGAGCAAAGTACAAGCCCCCCTTTTTCATCATTTCTTACAGAGAACCATATAAGCACCACCTTTTCTATCATTTCTTACAGAGCGCAGTACAAGCACCCCTTTTCCCATCATTTTTTACAGGTCACACTATGAGCCCCCCATTTTTCATAATTCCCTTCAGAGCATAGAATGAGCCCACCCTTTTCAATAATTCCTACCGAGCACTATACAAGCCCCCCATTTTCATAATTTCTTACAGAGCACAGTACAAGCCCTGCCTTTTCCATCATTTCTTACAGAGCACAGTACAAGCCCCCTTTTTCATAATTTCCTACCGCGCACAATATGAGCCCCCCTTTTCCATAATTTCTTACAGAGCACAGTATGAGCCCACCTTTTAGATCATTTTTTACAGAGCATAGTACAAGTTCCCTTTTTCATGATTTCTTACAGAGCACAGTACAATCTCCCCCTTTTCCATAATTTTTTACAGAGCACAGTAAAAACGCCCCTTTTTCCTTTATTTCTTACAGAACACAGTACAAGCTCCCTCTTTTCCATCATTTCTTACAGAGCACACTATGAGCCCCACTTTTCCATCATTTCTTACAGAGCACAGTACAAGCCCCCATTTTTCATAATTTCTTACAGGGCACAGTACAAGCCCCCCTTTTCATCATTTCTTACAGAGCACAGTACAAGCCCCTCTTTCCTTAATTTCTTACAGAGAACAGTACAAGCACCCCTTTCCATCATTTTTACAGAGTACAGAATGAGTGCCCCCTTTTAATAATTTCTTACAGAGCAAAATCAAAACGCCCCCTTTTCCATAATTTTGAATGAACCCACCCTTTTCAATCATTCCTACCGAGTAGAGTTGAGCGAACTTCTAGAAGTCCGGGTTCTGCTGGTTCGGCAGAACTTCGGGACAAAGTCCGGGTTCGGGTCCGGACAGAACCTGAACTTTGTCCCAAACCCCGAACCCCATTGAAATCAATGGAGACCCGGACTTTTAGGTACAAAAAGTGTTCTAAAATAGTCCTGGAAGGTCCTAGAGGTCTGCAAAAGGAAGGAAATGTGGGTAAGGGTGGGACAAGTGACCTACAAAGAAATGGGGACAGGGAAATAACTTTAAATATTTTTAAAAAGAGCTGTCTAAAGGGGGCGTGTCCGGCCGGCGAGGAAGATGGCCGCGTGAACAGGAGCTCCTCCATCCCACACATCTGAAGCGGTGCTGCATAAGGCACGGGAGAGCCGACCAGCTACAAAAGTGAGTGGGGGAATACCGGGATACCCTGTAGGGATGAGTAAGCAGAGGAAAGACTGCAAGACACCGCAGCGCTTGATGGATTTCTTCCCGGCCGCGCTGCCTAGGGGGAAGCAAGATGGCGCCGGAGCCGGGAGCGGAGCTCTGGCAGCCATTCACACAGGCCAGACCCTCCCTATAAACTCGCACCAGGCAGACACAGACGCAGAAATCTCTCCCCCCTCTACCCCTACCACCCGCAGCCCTGCTAAATCAAAGCAGAGGAGGGAGGGAGAGAATCTGGAGCTGAGCCCGCACAGCACGCTGCCACAGGCCATAACACAGCCTCCACTACAAGGCCCAACAATTGACATGTTCCCAGCCACAGAACAGACCATATCTGAAAACACAATGAAAAATATGCTCCTTTCCCTTAGGAGCACCCTGTTCAGAGACTTCTCCAACATGTTTAACCCCTTACAGGAGACAGTGCAGATACATGAAGACAGGATACTACATCTAGAAAACAAAATGGCGGATTTGTTCACTGCTCATAATGAGCTAGTAGACGCTTATTCTGAACAAGAAGCTGAACTACAACGCCTACAAACAAAACTCGCTGATCTTGAAGACCGCGGGAGACGCAATAACATAAAATTCAGGGGGATACCGGAGTCGGTGCCCCCAAACGAACTGACTAATTTCATACAACGCTTAATGAAAGCCCTTGTCCCAACACTGAGTGACATAGAGCTCTGCATAGACAGAGCACACCGCCTACCAAAGCCCAAATTCCTGCCAGATACTGCTCCCAGAGACACTCTAGCACGCATACATTACTACCATGTGAAGGAGAGAGTGATGGCTGCGGCGAAAAGATCCCCAGTGGTACCTGATGAATTCCTAAACATATCCCTTTATATGGACAAATCACAACAAACCGCCCTGAACAGAAAAAAGCTTATTACTCTCACCAAAATTCTTCAGAATAATGGCATAATCTACCATTGGGGATTCCCCACTAAACTTCTAGTCACCTGGAATGGGAAAACTCACCCCATATACAGTGTGGAAAAAGGTATAATGATGTTCAAAGAGTGGCAACTGATCCCTGCGGACATGCAGACACAAGCAGAACCCCCACCAGAAAGACTACGCAATGAATGGTCCTAAACAACCGGACAAATCCACTGGCACCTGAAATAGCTTACCATGGACCATCATAAGGCTCTCCCATCACACCTCAACAATGTGGGATGAAGGCTCCAACTTTGTTCTATGTGCTACTACCAGTTTCACCAGCATGTTTGCTGGTACCTCTACCACCCCAGTATAAACCAGCAGCGCTGTTGCTGCACATCTGCCCTAGGCTTAACTAGGGCTTTATTAATACTGTTTTGTTTTTTTGTGTTTTTCTCCCCTACCCCCTCTTTCCGTATTGTCTCCACCCTCACAGGAACCTTATTAAAGCCAAGACTCAACCGACCAACAGACAAACCACCAACAAACAACCCTCCGGAAACATGTCCCAGCATCATGGAAACCCGAAGCAAGCCGGCTAACAGATCCCATCATACCTATGGAAGCACCAGGTACTGTGCCCTAATAAACACATCTTATATCTGCCCGACTACACCTGAGCGAACACAATCCCCGCCATGCCTTTGAAAATAATGTCCATCAATACAAAGGGCCTGAATAGCCCATTTAAGCGAAATGCACTGCTGAAAGAGGCAAACAAAGCCAAGGCGGACATAATATTTGCCCAGGAATCACACTTTGCAGCCAGCAAGTGTCCTCAGTTTAAGTTACCACACTTCCCACACGTTTACCTGGCCAATGGACCAAAAAAGAAATGCGGAGTCCTGATAGCCATTAAAGACTCTGTAAGATTCAGCTTGTTACAATCAACCCAAGACCCACAGGGCCGCTACATGTCTTTAATATGCGAAATCAACGGCACCACCTATACATTGATCAATGTATATGCCCCCAACACTAGGATTAAACACTTCCTCAAACCCCTACTGTCGGAACTCTTAGCCCAGACACAAGGCACCCTTATAATTGGAGGAGACTTCAATGTGGCACTATCACCGGACTTAGACTCTACCACCCCATCTAGGAAAAATGTCCCAGCAATCGCAGCCCTACTGCAAAAACATGATCTATACGACGTCTGGAGATGTTTCCATGGAACAGAAAAAGACTATACGCACCTCTCTACTGCTCATGCCTCCTACTCACGTATCGATTATTTTTTTATGGAAAAAGGTCCTTTGCAGTCTGTAATTAAAACTACAATTGGTACGATTTCATGGTCCGACCATGCTCCCATTACTATAGAATTGTCTGATCACTCTAACTCGAAATCTCCCCCAAAATGGAGATTAAACTCCTCTCTTCTAGAGGACCAGGGAACGTACCAATTGATAGTGCAGGAACATAAGAGCTTTTTTGAATACAATGACCAACCTGATATCAATAGATTTGTGTTATGGAACGCCTACAAATCATATATGAGGGGTATCTTAATTAAAATTGCTTCTAGGGTCAAAAAACAGAGGTCAAGGCAGATCGAAGGAGTTCTTAATTCTATCATACAAAAAGAATCAGAAAACAAAAAACACCCCAATTTATTGGTAACACAAGAGCTGACGGAACTGAGACAACACCTCAGATCCCTCCTCTTGCACAAATTTGAATACAACCTGAGATACCTGAAAGCTAAGTTCTATGGTCTCCACAACAAGGCTGGAGCCTGGCTGGCTAATCAAGCCAAAGCTAGACGCATGAAACAAAGAATAGCACAACTCAAACACCCAAATTCAGGCACCCTAGTAACTAACCCCAAGGACATAGCCAATGCCTTCGCAGCTTACTACCAAAAACTATATGATCTTAGTAAAGATGCCCAAACCCGCCAACCTACCCAGGAATTGATTGACCAATTCTTGTGTAAGACAAATCTCCCTAAACTAGATGAAAAGCAACTCCAAGCTATCTCAGGTCCTCTTACCACTCAAGAAATTTACAATATAATAAAGACACTGCCCAATAATAAATCACCAGGCGACGATGGCTTTACCAACGAGTATTATAAGCGCCTAGCAGATGAACTAACCCCACACCTCTGCAACACCTTTGATCTAGCCTTTACCTCTGGGACCTTTCCGGGTGAAATGTTGAATGCAGTTATTGTGACCCTCCACAAACCAGACAAAGATCCGACAGCCCCCTCAAGTTACAGACCAATATCACTATTGAACGTAGACGTGAAAATTTACGCCAAATTGCTCGCAATGAGACTACAGTCAGTACTACCACACTTAATACACCCAGACCAAGTTGGGTTCGTACCCAACAGGCAAGCACCTGACGCTACCAGACGACTAATAAATGTTCTGCACAGTGCTAACCAAACACAAGTGCCTTCTCTGCTTCTATCTCTAGATGCAGAGAAGGCATTTTACAGGGTGCATTGGGGATACCTTAAAACAACCCTTGATATCTTCGGCATTACAGGCCCGATACAAACAGCTATCCTTGCCCTTTACTCTAACCCCTTGGCCACAGTACTGACGTCTGGACTATACTCATCCCCAATCCATATAAGAAATGGAACTAGACAAGGCTGCCCGCTCTCGCCCATTATCTTCACTCTACTAATGGAACCACTAGCAGACAGATTCCGTAACCACCCCAAAATAAAAGGCATTAAAATTCACAACCGAGAACATAAAATTAGTTTGTTTGCCGACGATGTCATGCTCATGCTAACACACCCCAAAACCTCCTTAGCAGAAACACAACACCTGTTGACAGAATTTAGCAAAATATCATATTACAAATTAAACGCCACAAAATCACAGATCCTAGGCATACACGTCCCAGTAGCCACCCGAGCTACCCTACAGAAGGAATACCCTTATATATGGACCACCACCTCCATCCCCTTCCTTGGTACTCACTTAACAGCTCAACCCGCCCAACTATACAAATTCAACTTTAAACCTCTTTTGAATAGTTATCCGCAACTTCTCCAACAATTTAGGCTACAAGGCACCAACACAGCAGGCAGAATAGCCACATTAAAAATGCTGATTCTCCCCAAGCTCCTCTACTTATTCAGAACTCTGATAATTCCCATACCAAAATCATTCCTGGTGTCAATTCAAAAACACTTCAACCAATACATATGGAAACGTAAACCCCCCAGGTGCTCATTTAGCATATTAATGAGGGCTAAAAATAAAGGAGGACTAGGAGCCCCCAATGTACAGGCTTACTATAAGGCGTGTATCTTAGATCCTTAGATCCTTAGATGCACATGTGTTCTGCAATGTGTGTGAATAGCATATTGCCGCTAATGCTTGCACATCTGCTATTCACACACATGTGTTCTGCAATGTGTGTGAATAGCAGATGTGCAAGCATTAACGGCAATATGAAAAGCGACAGAATAAAAAGAAGTGTTCTTCAAAGAAGAACACTTCTCACAAGAAGAAACTTCTTGTGAAGAAAAATAAGAC
>BLSH010524417.1:620550-641415 GCA_018402905.1 Glandirana rugosa | reverse complement strand
CTATAAGGAGAACATGGAAATGGGTACGGACTGTAAAGAGGAGACAACCCAGGACTTATATCTAAAAAAGTCGAAGATGGCAAGATGGGGAACGAGACAAATGTGTTAGAGACCAGACAAAAAACGTAGACCGTTAGAGAACATAGTAATACGGGGCTTATATCCGAAATTCCCTCAGGGTTTGATAAGGGTAAGAACAACATGGAAGCAAAAACGAATCCTTATCACAACTCGCTTGGGCCTGACATTGCAAGCCCAGGCATGGCTTGAAAGCCCACAGGCCCCGTGCCTGGGCCTGTAAAATTTTTAGCAAGCCGTGATGGCTTCTAAGGGCAAACCAGTGAAACGCTTGTTGATTGGCTGCCCTGCAGCTTCTCAACATGTGGAGTAAAATAGCAGAACCCCGGACCAAACCCGAACGATTTTTAAAATGTCCGGGTCCGTGCCCCGGACACCCGAAAGTTCGGTACGGACCCGAACGTTACAGTCCGGGTTCGCTCAACACTATTCCTAAGCAAAAACGAAGGTACAACAAGAATGGGAATAGTTTGGGACTCCCTTAAAGCCTATATTCGGGGCATAATGATACAAGAGATTGCCAGATGCAAAAAACAGACCAGAGATTGTGTAAACAGAGCAAGGGGTAGAACGGTAGAAGCTGAAAAAATCTATATTCAGGACCCAACAGAGGAGAAATGTCAGGCATGGGTAAAGGTACAAGAGGAATATCGTCAGCTCCAACTAGATAAGGCAGAAGCCAGACGCAGGTTCAGGCAAGGAGATTTCTTTGAGGAGGGGGAAAGTGTAGGACATCTATTGGCAATTTTGGTAAAAAGCAATAAAGGTGTGAGTAGCATAACAGCAATAAAGTCGGAAGGGGGCAGGACTATAACGGTAGGCCAAGAAATAAACAGGGAATTTAAGAATTTTTATGGGACCCTTTATAGTACACAGGGGCAGAACTTGGAAACAGAGACATGGGGCTTCCTATCTGGAATGGAAATCCTGCGGCTCTCAGCTGAGGATAGGGATAGTCTAGAGGCCCCACTAACCAAACGAGAACTGTGGGAAGTAATTAAGAAAATGGCGAAAACCAGAAAGCGCCGGGACCAGATGGGCTCCCTATTGAAGTCTATAAAAAATATGGAGGGATCCTGGTCCCAACACTGTTGAAGGTATTAAACAAGGCAAAGGAGGAGGGTGGACTGCCTGAGTCAATGCAGGAATCGACAATTATTGTCTTTCCAAAAGAGGGAAAGGACCATCAGAATGTAACATCATACAGGCCAATTTCCCTTTTGGGAGCCGACGTTAAGATTCTAGCCGGTGTTCTGGCTGCAAGACGAGGCAAAATAATTACAAAATATATACATTCTGATCAATCTGGCTTTATGCCAGGAGGGGCTACATATACAAACATTAGAAGAGCGTACTTGAACAAGCAATTGCCAACCCTCGAGGAAGGTCATAGAGCAATCCTAGCATTAGACATAAATAAGGCATTCGACACGGTGGAATGGCACTATTTATGGCAGGTGATGGACAGATTTGGCATTGGTCCAGACTATATGGGCTGCTTGAAAATGCTATATGCTAGGCCAAGAGCAAGAGTAAAAACAAATAATCAAGTTTCAGAACCATTCACACTGACACGTGGAACAAGACAGGGATGCCCGCTGTCGCCGATGTTATTTGCTTTGGCGATAGAACTGCTAGGAATAGCCATCAGAGCTTCCAGTGAGATTAAGGGCTTCCAAAGAAAATCAGGGGAGGAGAAAGTAGCTCTATATGCCGACGACCTACTAATGTTCTTAAGCAACTCACAGACCACATTAGAAGCCGTCCTGAATCTGACAGAGAAATACGGGAAAATCTTGGGATTGCAAATAAATTGGGGAAAATCGTATTTAATGCCAATCGATAAAACTAATGCGACAAACAGGCTTGCAAATAAACAACAAACAGATAAAATAAAACATCTAGGAGTATATATTACCAAAAACCCAAGACATTACATAAAAGATAACCTCAAGGAACTAATAAAGAAATTTAAAGAAAAGAGCCGCGTGTGGAGAAGACTGCCATTGTCTGTGGCGGGTAGATGTAATCTGATAAAAATGACCTGGCTTCCCCAACTAATCTATGCACTGCAGAACTCACCAGTATGGGTGGCGAAGGGGTGGTTTCAGAGAGTGGAAGTATTGTTTAGAGAATTAATATGGAAAGGGAAGCAGGCTAGGATTGGACTGAGGGTGCTGCAGCGTCCCAGATGCAGAGGAGGACTAATGCTACCGCACCCGTGGAGCTATTTCTTGGCGACACAGGCAGTGCATTTGAGGGGCTGCAGCACCGCAGAGGGTGGCGATATGAATATGAAATTAATAAAGGATGAAAAGAAACATAAGTTTGGTATAGAAGTATTGGAGGCTGGGCAAACCCCACATGAGATCCCCACCCGTAAACTGATTATTAAGACATGGGAGGAAATAAAGAGAACACTGGGACACAATCTACAAGAAACATTAAAAATAGAACGTAATAAAGAATGGGTAAGCCAAGGAGTGTCAAGGCTTACCCAGTTGTACAAAGAGGAACTACGAGAAGAGTATGGGGTAACCAATAAGTCCTTCTACACATATCTGCAATTAAAACATGCACTGGAGAGACAGTTTAACAGCGCAAGCTTAGAATGGTGCGAATTAAATAAAATGACTAAATAAATAAATGAAACACAAGCAAAGGGGGTTATAACAGAAATCTATGGACAGCTGAGTGAGAGCATAAGGAACGTAGCCAAGGAACAAATATGTTGGGAGAAGTGGGACAGGGATGTGGGTGGAATAACAGAACAATGGATAAGGATCCTAGAGATGTGCCCAATAGTGTCTATGTCGCCATCCCAGAGAGTTTCACACCTGATGCTAATACACAGGACGTACTATACACCATCAAGGCTATTTAGAATTGGCTACAGACCGGACTCAAAATGCCCCAGATGTGGGGAAGAGAATAGCAATCTTATACACATGTTTTGGAGATGTCCAAAACTATATAGATATTGGACAACAATAATGGAAACAATAAATTTAATATTCGAGACTGAGCTAGAAAATACTCCAAAACTGTGTATAATGGGCTATATCGCAAAGGATAAGATGCCATTTAAAAAGCAAATACCAATAATCAGGTGTCTATTCCTTGCACAAAAATTAATTGCCAAAAATTGGGTAGCAGTAAACCCCCCATCGCTAGAAAACTGGGTTAAAGAAGTAGACAAAACGATAGTGAATGAAGAACATATACAAAAAAAAGAGGAAACAGTGAACAGTATTGGGATAGATGGAAGCAATGGATAAATGGTATGGCTGGGGGTAGAGGGAGAGGTGGACGGTAGCAATAGAGAATAGTGACACAGAAATACACTAAGGAAATAAAGAGTGTCCTAATAGAAAGGGGGTGAGTGTGGTAGTGTGAATGGGTTGAGTGGATGGAAGTTTAAACTGGCATACTCACGCCCTTTTGTTTTAAGCCTGACATTGGGAAGAGAGGATGGGAGTGGGTATGAAGAGTCGGGATTAATAGATAATGGGGAAAAGGAAAAATGTATTATATTTCATAAATAAAAATTTCTTGTGCTTTTTTTTCCACAAATGATGTGAAGTAGCCAACACTGGATTGATAAAACCAGAATGAAAAATATGAGAACTGGCGAAAGACTGAGGTGGAAAAAAAAATACAAGCCCCCATTTTCATAATTTCTTACAGAGCACAGTACAAGCCCACTTTTTCATAATTTCTTTCAGAGCACAATATGAGCCCCCTTTTCCATAATTTCTTAAAGAGCACAGTATGAGCCCACCTTTTAGATCATTTTTTACAGAGCAAAGTACAAGCTCCCCCTTTTCCATAATTTTTTAGAGAGCACAGTACAAGCACCCCTTTTCCATAATTTTTTACAGAGCACAGTACAAGCGCCCCCTTTTCCATGATTTTTTACAGAGCACAGTACAAGCACCCCCTTTTCCATCATGTTTTACAGAGCACAGTACAAGCACCCCCTTTTCCATCATTTTTTACAGTGCACAGTACAAGCGCCCCCTTCTCCATAATTTCCTAAACAGCACCTCATGAGCATCCCCTTTTCCATCATTTTTTACAAAGCACAGTACAAGTGCCCCCTTTTCCATCATTTCCTACACGGCACAGTCAAAGTGCCCCCATTTTCCATGATTTTTACACAGCAAAGAATGAGCTCCTCCTTTTCCATCATTTCTTCCAGAGCACAGTACGAGCTCTCCTTTCCATCATTTCTTATAGATCACAGTATAAGCTCCCCCTTTTCCATCATTTCTTACAGAGCACAATATGAGCACCCCCCTTTTCATAATTTCTTTCAGAGCACAGTACAAGCCCCCCTTTTTCATCATTTCTTACAGAGAACAGTATAAGCACCCCCTTTTCTATCATTTCTTACAGAATGCAGTACCAGCTCCCCCCCTTTTCCATCATTTCTTACAGAGCACAGTATGAGCACCCCCTTTTCTATCATTTCTTATAGAGCACAGTACAAGCCCCCTTTTTTCATCATTTCTTACAGGGCACAATATAAGCCCCCCTTTTCCATAATTTCTTACAGAACACAGTATTAGCCCCCCTTTTAGATCATTTTTACAGAGCATAGTACAAGCTCCCCCTTTTCCATCATTTCTTACAGAGCACAGTATGAGCTCCCCTATTCCATAATGTCTTACAGAGCACAGTACAAGCGCCCTCTTTTCCATCATTTCTTACAGAACACAGTACAAGCTCCCCCTTTTCCATCATTTCGTACAGAGCACAGTACAAGCCCCCCCTTTTCCATCAGTTCTTACAGAGCACAGTACAAGCCACATTTTCCATCATTTCTTACAAAGCACAGCACGATCCCCCTTTTCCATCATTTTTTACAGAGGACAGTACAAGCCCCCCTTTTCCATTGTTTCTTACGGAGCATACTGCACGTCCCCTTTTCCATCATTTTTTACAGAGCACAGTATAAGTACCCCCTTTTTCATCATTTCTTACAGAGCACAATACAAGAACCCCTTTTTCATCATTTCTTACAGAGGACTGTATAAGCACCCCCTTTTCTATCATTTCTTACAGAGCGCAGTACCAGTATCCCCCTTTTCCATCATATCTTACAAAGCACAGTACGAGCCCCCCTTTTCCATCATTTCTAACAGAGTACAGTACAAGTGCCCCTTTTTCATCATTTTTTACACAGCATGAGCCCCCAATTTTCCATAATTCCCTTCAGAGCATAGAACAAGCCCACCCTTTTCAATCATTCCTACCAAGCACTGTACAACCCCCTTTTCATAATTTCTTACAGAGCACAGTACAGGCAACCCTTTTTCATAATTTCTTACAGAGCACAGTACGAGCCCCCTTTTTCATAATTTTTTACAGAGCACAGTACGAGTGCCCCCTTTTCCATAATATCCTACACAGCACATCACAAGCCCCCCATTTTCCATAATTTCTTTCCGGGCACAGAAGTGCACCATTTTCCTTCATTTCTTGCAGAGCACAGTACAAGCGCCCGATTTTCCATAATTTCTTACAGAGCACAATACAAGCGCCCCCTTTTGCATAATTTTTACAGAGCACAATACAAGCTCCCCTGTTTCCATCATTTGCTACACAGCACAGCATGAGCGCCCCTTTTCCATCATTTCTTATAGAGCACAGTCAAAGCACCCCCTTTTCCATAATTTTTACACAGCACAGTATGAGCCCCCCTTTCCATTATTTCTTACAGAAGTACGTGCCCCCCTTTTTATAATTTCTTACAGAGCACAGTACAAGCCCCCCTTTTCCATATTTTTTTACAGAGCACAGTATGTAAGGGCAATTATAATACCTTGTATGCATTATATTTTGCCTGCACTAATAAGCGCACTTTTCAGCTCTTTTGCATAATGCATTTGAGTGCACTCGTGTTAAAGCAAGTAAGACAGACACAAATAGCTGTTCTCACATGGGAATCTCGCAAGGCAGTCCTAAATAGCTGAGCTTTCAGGCTTTATTTATAGGAATCAGACAGGGATAACAAAGAGACTTGATGGCTTCACAATCAGCCAATCAGCCTCCAAGGCACAGTCACATGACATGAGTTCAATGCAAACCACCAACCAATGACACACTTGTTTATATTCAAACGATACAATAGAAGAGGCGTGCATGCATGGGGATTGGACGGCCTGTATGAGCAACAGCTGTCTCCAGATAACAATGGAAGCCATGTGGAAACATGGCCTCCATTGAAACCAATGCGCTATCTCACAGAGGCCCTCCAAGCAAAATGCCATGCATGCAAAACCTCAAACTGCCATTACAACGAATCGCTATCAAATACAGCTCTATGAACTATACTCCATAGCGATTATACTACTGTACCATTAAAGGGTAAATTATGCAGAAAGGAATATAGCTGTAGATTTCTGTCACATTGATCAGATGCAACAGAAAGCTTACAGATTATTATCCTTAAAAGGCAATACCGATTCCATAATGCAAGTAAACCGCCGCCAAGCAGATCAATCTGTACATAATACAGGGGCCCCCGATTGATGGTAATACACCCGCGCCACAGAACGTGCATTGCACCTCAAAGATCCGGACAGGCGTTTGCTCCAGCATTAACCGCTCAGGATGCCTGCTGGCTGGGATGAACGGGCAGGTAGCATGTAGTTATCAAATAATGGAATTGTAAATGGCCTTTCCTCAATATCGGTTAAAGCCATATTCGCTGTACACAGAGAATATTGTTAAACCGACACTGGGAGACACTGCAACAATACATAATAAACATATCCTAAATCTCTAGTAAAAAGTACAAGTGCCCTTTTCCAAAATTTCTAAAACAGCACAGCATGAGCGCCCCCTTTTCCATCATTTTTTACAGAGCACAGTACAAGCCCCCCTTTTCCATCATTTTTTACAGAGACCAGTACAAGCGCACCCCTTTTCCATAATTTCCTACACAGTACGGCATGACGCGCCCCTTTTACATAATTTCTTACAGAGCACAGTACAAGCGCCCCCTTTTCAATAATTTCTTACAGAGCACAGTACAAGAGCCCCCTTTTCCATCATTATTACAGAGCACAACACAAGCTCCCCTTTCCCATCATTTCCTACACAACACAGCATGAGTGTCCCCTTTTTCATCATTTCTTACAGAGCACAGTCAAAGCGCCCCCTTTTCCTTATTTTTTTACACAGCACAGAATGACACCCCCATTTTCCATATTATTTTACAGAGCACAGTACAAGCCCCCCTTTTCATAATTTATTACAGAGCACAGTACAGCTATCAAATCCAGTGATTGCAGATACCTAAAAACTGAGACACCGGTATCAGCGCTATGGATGCACAATCAAAATATAATAATCAGCAGATCAACCCAAAGGTTTGGGTATAAGTGCCCTACCTTTCAAATGTGGGGTGAAATTACACTGAAAATGAAATTACATATAAAAAAATGAAAACTAAAGCAGCTGCTTAAAATCATCCAACTAAAACAACTGCACCTCGATATTCAATGTCAATGGTAGTAACACATAGAACAGCAAGTTGCAAGCAGTGCTAAACAGTCCTTCTGATGATAGTCCAAAACAAATTAGTGTTAGGTGCATCCACCCAGGGGAATGAGTAATGCGTTAACCACAAACTTTAATTGAGTACAATTGTTTTAAAACACCCCCCTTACAGATGTGCACTTACACAGAGAATGATCATAAAACACACCAATGATAGCACAATGTTAACAGCTGTGGACTTCGTCCGTCTCACCGCTCCTGCGAACCGAAGCGATGTTCCCGGGTACGGAGAAGTCCCAGCTGGTGCAGATTGACAGCCACGTGGTCACGCTGACGCGTTTCATCGTCACTTCATCTGAGGGCATTAAGATGAAGTGAAGACGAAACGTGTCAGGGCGTGACCACGCAGCTGTCAATCTGCACCAGCTGGGACTTCTCCATACCCGGGAACACCGCTTTGGTTCGCAGTGTAAGTGCACATCTGTAAGGGATTTGAATGCTGTACTTTTGCAGACCTTTGGTGAGTTCTCCCACATAGGGGGGTCATACCTCCTGAGATTATTTCACGCGGTGTGGTGGCGGACCTATTTGGATCACTCATTCCCCTGGGTGGATGCACCTAACACTAATTTGTTTTGGACTATCATCAGAAGGACTGTTTAGCGCTGCTTGCAACTTGCTGTTCTATCTGTTACTACCATTGACATTGAATATCGAGGTGCAGTTGTTTTAGAGCACAGTACAAGCCCCTCTTTTCATAATTTCTTACAGAGCACAGTACAAGCTCCCCCTTTTCTGTCATTTCTTACAAAGCACAGTATGCGCACCCCTTTTCCATTATTTCTTACAGAGCACAGTACAAGCCCCCCTTTTCATCACTTCTTACAGAGCACAGTACAAGCCCCTCTTTCCATAATTTCTTACAGAGCACAGTGCAAGCACCCCTTTTCCGTCATTTTTTACAGAGTACAGTACGAGTGCCCCCTTTTTATAATTTCTTACAGAGCAAAGTCAAAGCGCCCCCTTTTCCATAATTTTTTACACAGCACATAATGAGCCACCCTTTTCTATCATTTCTTACAGAGCACAGTACGAGCCCCCTTTTTATAATTTCTTACATAGCACAGTACAAGCCACCCTTTTCCATCATTTCTTACAGAGCACAGTGTGAGTACCCACTTTTCATCATTTCTTTCAGATCACAGTACAAGCCCACCTTTTTCTTCATTTCTTACAGAGCACAATACCAACCCCCCTTTTTATAATTTCTTACAGCGCACAGTACAAGCCCCCTTTTTCATAATTTCTTACAAAGATCAGTATAATCCCCTTTTACATTATTTCTTACAGAGCACAGTACCAGCACCCCCCTTTTCCATCATTTCTTACAAAGCACAGTGTGAGCGCCCTCTTTTCTATCATTTTTTACAGAGCAAAGTACAAGCATCCCTTTTTCGTCATTTCTTACAGAGAACAATATAAGCACCGCCTTTTCTATCATTTCTTACAGAGCGCAGTACAAGCACCACTTTTCCATCATTTCTTACAAAGCACAGTATGACCGCCCCCTTTTCCATCATTTTTTACGGGTCACACTACGAGCCCCTCAATTTCATAATTCCCTTCAGAGCATAGAATGAGCCCACCCTTTTCAATCAATCCTACCGAGCACTATACAAGCCCACCATTTTCATAATTTTTTACAGAGCACAGTACAAGCCCTGCCTTTTCCATCATTTCTTACAGAGCACAGTACAAGCCCCCCTTTTTCATAATTTCTTACAGAGCACAATATGAGCACCCCTTTTCCATAATTTCTTACAGAGCACAGTATGAGCCCACCTTTTACATATTGTTTTACAGAGCATAGTACAAGCTCCCCCTTTTCCATGATTTCTTACAGAGCACACTCCCCTTTTAAATGATTTCTTACAGAGCACACTCTCCCTTTTCCATCATTTCTTACAGAGCACACTCCCCCTTTTCCATCATTTCTTACTGAGCACAGTACAATCTCATCCTTTTCCATAATTTTTTACAGAGCACAGTATGAGCACCCCCTTTTTCCTTCATTTCTCACAGAGCGTAGTACAAGCTCCCCCTTTTCCTACATTTCTTTCAGAGCACAGTACAATCTTCCCTTTTCCATCATTTTTTACAGAGCACAGTAAAAACGCCCCCTTTTCATTCATTTCTTATAGAGCACAGTACAAGTTCCCCCTTTTCCATCATTTTTTTACAGAGCACAGTATGAGCCCCACTTTTCCATCATTTCATGCAGAGCACAGTACAAGCCCCCGTTTTTCATAATTTCTTACAAGGCACAGTACAAGCACCATTTCCATTTTTTTTACAGAGCACAGTACAAGCTCCCCTTTTTTCTTCATTTCTTACAGAGCACAGTACAATCGCCCCCTTTTTCCTTCATTTCTTACAGAACACAGTACAAACGTCCCTTTTTCCTTCATTTCTTACAGAGCACAGTACAAGCCTCACCTTTCCATCATTTCTTACAGAGCACAGTATGAGCTCCCCTTTTCCATCATTTTTTAAAGCGCACAGTACGAGCCCCCCTTTTCCATAATTTCTTACAGAGCACAGTGCAATCTTCCCCTGTTCTATCATTTCTTACGAAGTACAGTATGAGCACCCCTTTTCCATTATTTTTTACATAGCACAATAAGAGTGTCCCCTTTTTCCATAATATGCTACACAGCACATCACAAGCCCCCCCATTTTCCATAATTTCTTACCGGGCACAGAAGTGCACCATTTTCCTTCATTTCTTAAAGAGCACAGTACAAGCGCCCGCTTTCCCATCATTTCTTACAGAGCACAGTACAAGTGCCCTTCTCCCTAATTTCCAAAACAGCACAGCATGAGCGCCCCCATTTCCATCATTTGTTACAGAGCACAGTACAACCCCCCCTTTTCCATCATGTTTTACAGAGAACAGTATGAGTGCCCCCTTTTCCATCATTTCCTACACAGCACAGCATGAGCACCCCTTTTCCATCATTTCTTACAGCGCACAGTACAAGAGCCCCTTTTCCATCACTATTTCAGAGCACAACACGAGCTCCCCCTTTTCCATCATTTCCTACACAACACAGCATGAGTGCCCCCTTTTTCATCATTTCTTACAGAGAACAGTCAAAAGCGCCCCCTTTTCCTTATTTTTTTACACAGCGCAGAATGAGCCCCCCATTTTCCATCATTTCTTACAGAGCACAGTACAAGCCCCCCTTTTCATCATTTCTTACAGAGCACAGTACAAGCCCCTATTTTCATAATTTCTTACAGAACACAGTACAAGCTCCCCCTCTTCTATTATTTCTTACAAAGCACAGTATGAGCACCCCTTTTCCATTGTTTCTTACAGAGCACAGTGCAAGCCCCCCTTTTCATCATTTCTTACAGAGCACAGTACAAGCCCCTCTTTCCATAATTTCTTACAGAGCACAGTACAAGCACCCCTTTTCCGTCATTTTTTACAGAGTACAGTACGAGTGCCCCCTTCTTTTTATCATTTCTTACAGAGCAAAGTCAAAGCGCCCCCTTTTCCATAATTTTTTTACACAGCACATAATGAGCCACCCATTTCTATAATTTCTTACAGAGCACAGTGTGAGTACACACTTTTCATAATTTTTTCAGATCACAGTACAAGTCCACCATTTTCATCATTTCTTACAGAGCACAGTACAAGCCCCCTTTTTATATTTTTTTACAGAGCACAGTACAAGCCCCCTTTTTCATAATTTCTTACAAAGATCATTATAATCCCCTTTTCCATTATTTCTTACAGAGTACAGTACCAGCACCCCCCCCTTTCCATCATTTCTTACAAAGCACATTATGAGCGCCCTCTTTTCTATAATTTTTACAGAGCAAAGTACAAGCCCCCCTTTTTCATCATTTCTTACAGAGAACCGTATAAGCACCACCTTTTCTATCATTTCTTACAGAGCGCAGTAGAAGCACCCCTTTTCCATCATTTTTTAGAGGTCACACTACGAGCCCCTCATTTATAATTCCCTTCAGAGCATAGAATGAGCCCACCCTTTTCAGTCATTCCTACCGATCACTATACAAGCCCCCCATTTTCATAATTTCTTACAGAGCACAGTACAAGCCATACTTTTTCATAATTTCTTACAGAGCACAGTACAACCCCCGCCTTTTCCATCATTTCTTACAGAGCAAAGTACAAGCCCCCCATTTTCATAATTTCTTACAGAGCACAATACTAGCCCCCCTTTTCCATAATTTCTTACAGAGCACAGTATGAACCCACCTTTTAGATAATTTTTTACAGAGCATAGTACAAGCTTCCCTTTTCCATGATTTCTTACAGAGCACACTCCCCCTTTTAAATTAATTATTACAGAGCACACTCCCCCTTTTCCATCATTTCTTGCAGAGCACAGTACAATCTCCCCCTTTTCCATAATTTTTTACAGAGCACAGTATGAGCACCCCTTTTCCTTCATTTCTCACAGAGAGTAGTACAAGCTCCCCCTTTTAATTAATTTCTTACAGCGCACAGTACAATCTCCCCGTTTTTCATCATTTCTTACAGAGCACAGTATGAGCCCCATTTTTCCATCATTTCTTACAGAGCACAGTACAAGCCCCCGTTTTTCCTAATTTCTTACAGGGCACAGTACAATCCCCCATTTTCCATATTTTTTTTACCGAGCACGGTACAAGCTCCCCTTTTTTCTTCATTTCTTACAGAGCACAGTACAAGCGCCCCCTTTTTCCTTTATTTCTTACAGAATAGAGTTGAGCGAACACCTGGACGTTTGGGTTCGGAGGGTCCATACGAACTTTGGGAAAAAGTCTGGGTTCGGCACCGAACGTTGCCCGAACATTATCCCGGACATGAACCCCATTGAAGTCAATGGGGAGCCGAATGTTTAGGCACAAAAATGGCTGTAACATTGTCCTGGCAAGTGCTAGAGGGCTGCAAAAGGAAGTAAAATGGGGGTAAGAGTAGGGCAAGTGCCCTACAAAAAATGGGGATAGGGAAAATAAATTAAAATCAAATAAAAAATGGGAAGGGGTGGATGTGAAATAGGAGCCTAGAGGTTGACTAGGCCGTGACCATGGCAGTGTAGGTGGAAGTGGCATTGGTCGAGGAGGAGAAGGAGGTAGCCAACATGGTATTTTTTTTGTTTGTTTATAATTGGAGTAGCCCCCAAAATATTGAGGCCCATTCAAAAAAACAAATATATGAATGGCTGTGTGAGTCCGGTCTAAATGTTTATTCTGCACAAGGTACAGACAAGTCTTGTGGGATCCATGCCTGATTCATTTTAATAAAGGTTAGCTTGTCCACATTGGCTGTGGACAAACAGCTGCGCTTGTCTGTGATAACGCCCCCTGCCGTGCTAAACACATGTTCAGACAATACACTGGATGCAGGGCAGGCCAGCACCTCCAATGCATAAATGGCAATCTCAGGCCATGTGGCCAATTTGGAGACCCAGAAGTTGTATGGGGCAGACCCATCAGTCAGTACGTGTAGGCGTGTGCACACATACTCTTGCACCATGTTGCTGAAATGCTGCCTCCTGCTAAGACGTTGTCTATCGGCTGGTGGTGCTGTTTGTTGTGGCGGACTGCTGACAAAGCTTTGCCACATTTCGGCCATGCTAACCCTGCCTTCTGAGGTGCTGGCAGTGACACAGCTGCGTTGGTGGCCTCTTCCTCCTCCTCCGCCTTCACCTTGTGCTTCCGCTGAGCCCCCAGTGTCATTTGGGAATGCCCTCAGCAGCACCTCTACCAGTGTGCGCTTGTAGTCGCGCATCTTCCTCTCACACTCCAGTGAGGGAATTAAGGAGGGCATGTTGTCCTTGTAATGGGGACCTAGCAGGGTGGCCACCCAGTAATCAGAAGAAGTTACAATGTGGGCAACTCGGCTGTCGTTGCGCAGGCACTGCAGCATGTAGTCGGCCATGTGTGCCAGGCTGCCCAGAGACAAAGACAAGCTGTCCTCTGTGGGAGGTATATCATCTGTGTCCTCTGTATCCCCCCAGCCACGCTCCAGTGATGCCCACGAGCTGCGTTAGGTGCCGCCCTGCTGCAATTCCTCCTCCTCCTCCTCCAGAACTGTTCCCTGGCTTGAATATTTTGGACCTGGCCTATGCTGGTGCAGGAACCCACCCTCCGAGCCACTTGCGAATGACTGGCCTGATAACCGTGGAAATGACCCCTCTTCCTCCTCCTCTGCCACATCCTCTTCCATCATGGCCCGAAGTGTTTTTTCAAGGAGACATAGAAGTGGTATAGTAACACTGAGAACAGCATCATCGGCACTGGCCATGTTGGTGGAGTACTCAAAACCCCGCAATATGCTACACAGGTCTCTCATGGAGGCCCACTCGTTGGTGGTGAAGTGTTGCTATTCTGCAGAGCGACTGACCCATGCGTGCTGCAGCTGAAACTCAACTATTGCCTGCTGCTGCTCGCACAGTCTCTCCAGCATGTGCAAGGTGGAGTTATACCTTGTGGGCACGTCGCATATGAGGCGGTGAGCGGGAAGGCCGAAGTTCCACTGCAGCGCAGACAGGCGAGCAGCAGCAGGGTGAGAACGTTGAAAGTGTGCACAGATGGCCTGCACTTTATGCAGCAGCTCTGACATATCCGGGTAGTTTTTTAGAAAATTCTGTACCACCAAATTCAGCACATGCACCAGGCAAGGGATGTGCATCAAACGGGCTCGGCCTAGAGTCGCTACAAGATTTCAGCCATTGTCGCACACCACCAGGCTGGGCTTGAGGCTCAGTGGCAACAACCACTCATTGGTTTGTTGTTCAATGCCCATCCACAGCTCCTGCGCAGTGTAAGGTTTATCCCCCAAACATATCAGTTTTAAAACAACCTGCTGTCGTTTCCCCCTGGATGTACTGATGTTGGTGGTGAAGGTGTTATGCTGAGCGGATGGAGTGGGTGGTCAAGGAGGAGGAAGCATAGTAGGAGGAGGCAACAGGAGGCAAAGAGAAATACCCTGCAATCCTCGGTGGTGGAAGGACATGCGCCAAATGGCTAGCCAGCTCAGGCCCACCCGCCACTGCATTTGCCCAGTGTGCAGTTAGCGAGATATAGCGTCCCTGCCCGTGCTTACTGGTCCACGTATGTGGACCTTGCCACAGATGGCGTTGCGCAGTGCACACTTGATCTTGTTACCGACTTGTTTGTGCAGGGAAGGGATGGCTCGCCTGGAAAAGTAGTCGCGGCTGGGAACCACGTACTGTGGGACAGCCAAAGCCATCAGGTTTTTGAAACTGTCCGTGTCCACCAGACGGAATGACAGCATTTCAAAGGCCAGGAATTTTGAAATGCTGGCATTCAGGGCCAGGGATCGCGGGTGGGTAGGGGGGTACTTCCTCTTTCTCTCCAGTGTTTGGGAGATGGACAGCTGTAAGCTTCCATGGGACCATGTGGAAATGCTTGGGGGCACTGGCGGACATGGTGGCATTGCTGTCATATCATCTGTTTGCTGGGTGGCAGGTGACACTGTCACTGTAGAGGTGGAGGAAGAGGCCGAGGCAGCAGCAGAAGAGGAAGCAGGAGGAGGCCGAAACCTTTCTTGGATTTTGAGGTAATTATTCCAATGCAGCTTGTGCCTTGAATTTAGATGCCTGGTCATGGGGGTTGTGTTCAGGTTGAGAACATTTATGTCCCGGCTCAGGCTATCATTGCACAGCTTGCAAACCACTCGTGTCTTGTCATCAGCACATTGTCTGAAGAACTGCCATGCAGGGGAGCGCCTTTGAGCTGCGTTTGGTGTGCTAGGTCCCTGGGTGCGGTGGGAAGTAGCAGGCCTACTGTCTAGGGGACGCTCGCTCCGCTTTTGCAACCTGCTTCCTCTTTTGCTGTGCTGGTGCCTCTGTGCGACCACCACCTCTTCCTCCAAACTCCACACGTCACTCTCATGACCCTCATTCCATGTGGGGTCTAGGACCTCATCATCCTCCACATCATCTTCCACCCACCCTTCACCACTGCCCTCCTTGTCAGTCTGCACACTGAGGCAAGCTGCAGCAGTTGGCACCTGTGTTTCGTCATCATCAGAAATGTGCTGCACTGGTGTTTCCATGTCCTCATCCTGCAACAGAAGTGGTTGGGCATCGGTGCACTCAATGTCTTCCACTTCTGGGGCAGCGCTATGTGGATGGCCCATGGAAAGCACACCAGGAGAGTCAACAAAAAGCATTAGAGTCACTTGCAGGACTTGGGGCTCAGACTGCTTGGCTAATTTACAAGGGGCTGAGGTGAAAGACAGATGGCCATGGGGTTCAGGTGCCAACTCTGAGCTTTCATCAAGGGACCAGGAGGGAGACAATGTGAAGGAACTGGAGGCATTGTCAGCCACCCAATCTACTACCGCCTGTACTTGTTCTGGCCTCACCAATCTTTGAGGGGCATTCGGGCCTTCCATATGCCAGTGAAGGTTCTGTTGGCTACCTGAGGAAGGTGCTTCCCTTGTGCGTGTAGCTGGCACACTTCAACCACATCCTCTCCTTCCAACAGGAGGTTCACCAACACCACCAACACCAGCAGCACCATAACCATGTCCCTTATTTGCTCTCCTCATTGGGCCTGCAAATGTACTATGTAGCCCTATGTAAGTATTTATTAATACCAATTAATACCTTTTTTAGAAAACACAAACGTAGCCAGACTTTTTATTTTGGTGCAAGAAATGCACTGCCCACACATACAGCTGGAAGCTCTCACTTTAGAACTAGGAGATGATTTGTGAACAATAAATAATCTGTCACTTACAGCAACAGCTGGAACCTGGCCCTATAGGAGTAGGCAATGGTTTTTGAACAATAATCTGTCCCTCTAAGCAACAGATGGAAACTCTCCCTTTAGAACTAGGAGATGATTTTTGAACTATAATGTGTCACTTACAGCAACAGCTGGCCCTATAGGAGTAGGCAATGGTTTTTTTAACAAGAATCTGTCCCTCTAAGCAACAGCTGGAAACTTTCCCTTTAGAACTAGGAGATGATTTTTGAACAATAACGTTTTACAGCAACAGCTGGCCATATAGGAGTAGGCAATGTTTTTTTAACAAGATTCTATCCCTCTAAGCAACTGCTGGAAACTCTCCCTTTAGAACTAGGAGATGATTTTTGAACAATAATGTGTCACTTACAGCAACAGCTGGAACCTAGCCCTATAGGAGTAGGCAATGATTTTTGAACACTAATCTGTCCCTCTAAGCAACAGCTGGAAACACTCCCTTTAGAACTAGGAGATGATTTTTGAACAATAATGTGTCACTTACAGCAACAGCTGGCCCTATAGGAGTAGGCAATGATTTTTGAACAATAATCTGTCCCTCTAAGCAGAAGCCTCTACCTAGTGCAGTCAGATTGCTTAAAGCAGCAGTATGTGAAATCTCAAATTACTCCCACAATCTGATCGTTGAGTATGATTTCACAATCTGATCATTGTGTACAATCGTAACGATTGTTGTGTTAGGCAGGGTTTGATCTGCAATCTGCAATTCAAAGCAGCAGTATGTGAAATCTCAAATTTCTGCTATCTGTCCCTCAGTGCAACAGCAGTAGTAATCTCAGGATGCAGGATCAGATGTTAAAATGTCTGTAATCTCTACCTCATGCCGGCAGCTTCCTCTCCCTACACTAACCCAAGAGCATATGACATGCAGCACTGTGACTCCAGCTTATAAAGAGGCTGGGTCACATGATGCACTGGCCAATCACAGCCATGCCATTAGTAGGCATGGCTGTGATGTCTTCTTAGGGCAAACCAGTGAAACGTTTGTTGATTGGCTGCCCTGCAGCTATTCAACATGTGTGATCAACTACCAGAACCCAGAACCCAAACCAGAACATTTTTTGAAATGTCCGTGTTCAGGTCCGGGTCCTGGACACCCAAAAGTTTGGTATGGACCCAAACGTTACAGTCCGGGTTCGCTCAACACTATAGCAGAACACAATTCAAGCTCCCCTTTTCCATTATTTCTTACAGAACACAGTACAAGCACCCCCTTTTCCATAATTTCTTACAGAGCACAGTACAAGCCCCCATTTCCTTCACTTCTTACAGAGCACAGCACGAGCCCCCCTTTCCATCATTTCTTACAGAGTACAGCACGAGCCCCCCTTTTCCATCGTTTCTTACAGAGCATAATGCAAGTCCCTTTTCCATCATTTCTTACAGCGCACAGTATGAGCACCCCCTTTTCCATTATTTTTTACAAAGCATAGTACAAGATCCCCCTTTTCCATCATTTTTTAGAGAGCACAGTGCGAGCCCCCCTTTTCCATCACTTTTTAAAGAGCACAGTACAAGCGCCCCTTTTCCATCATTTTTTACAGAGCACAGTACAAGCCACCCTTTTCCATCATTTTTTACAGAGCACAGTAAAAGTGCCCCCTTTTCCATCATTTTTTACAAAGCACAGAATGACCCCCTTTTTCATTATTTCTTACAGAGCACAGTACAAGTCCCCCTTTTATAATTTCTTACAGAGCACAGTACAAGCCCCCCTTTTCCATTATTTCTTATAAATCACAGTACAAGCTCCCCCTTTTCCAACATTTCTTAGTGAGCACAGTATGAGTACCCCCTTTTTCATAATTTCCTACAAAGCACAGTGCAAGCCCCCTTTTTCATCATTTCTTACAGAGAACCGTATAAGCACCCCTTTTATATAATTTCTTACAGAGCACAGTACCAGCACCCCTTTTCCATCATGTCTTACAAAACACAGTATGAGCACCCCTTTTCCATCACTTTTTACAGGTGACACTATGAGCCCCCCCTTTTCCATAATTTCTAACAGAGTACAGTACGAATGCCCCCTTTTCCATCATTTCCTACACAGCACGAGCCCCCCATTCTCCATAATTGCCTTCAGAGCATAGAATGAGCCCACCCTTTTCAATAATTCCTACCAAGCAGTGTACAAGCCCCCCATTTTCATAATTTCTTACAGAGCACAGTACAAGCCATACTTTTTAATAATTTCTTACAAAGCACAGTATGAGCCCACCTTTTCAATGATTTCTTACAGAGCAAAGTATGAGCCCAACTTTTAGATCATTTTTTAGAGAGCATAGTACAAGCTCCCCCTTTTCCATGATTTCTTACAGAGCACACTCCCCCTTTTCCATAATTTCTTACAGAGCAAAGTACAATCTCCCCCTTTTCCATATTTTTTTTACAGAGCACAGTATGAGCACCCCCTTTTCCTTCATTTCTCACAGAGCATAGTACAAGCTCACCCTTTTCCTGCATTTCTTAAAGAGCACAGTACAATCTCCCCCCTTTTCCATCATTTTTACAAAGCACAGTAAAAACACCCTTTTTTGTTAATTTCTTACAGAGCACAGTACAAGCTCCCCCTTTTCCATCATTTCTTACAGAGCACAGTATGAGCCCCCCTTTTCCATCATTTCTTACAGAGCACAGTACAAGCCCCCTTTTTTAATCATGTCTTACAGTACACAGTACAAGCCCCCATTTTCCATATTTTTTTACAGAGCACAGTACAAGCTCCCCTTTTTTCTTCATTTCTTACAGAGCACAGTACAAGCGCCCCCTTTTTCCTTTATTTCTTACAGAGCACAATACAAGCTCCACCTTTTCCATAATTTCTTACAGAACACAGTACAGGCGCCCCCTTTTCAATCATTTCTTAGAGAGCACAGTACAAGCCCCCTTTTCCTTCACTTCTTACAGAGCACAGCATGAGCCCCCCATTTCCATAATTTCTTACAGAACACAGTACAAGCCCCCCTTTCCATCATTTCTTACAGAGCATAATGCAAGTCCCTTTTTCCATCATTTCTTACAGCGCACAGTATGAGCACGACTTTTCCATTATTTATTACAGAGCATATTCCAAGCTCCCCCTCTTCCATAATTTTTTAGAGAGCACAGTATGAGCCCCCCCTTTCCATCATTTTTTACAGAGCACAGTACAAGCACCCCCTTTTCCATCATTTTTTAGAGAGCACAGTATGAGCCTCCCTTTTCCATCATTTTTTACAGAGCACAGTACGAGTGGCCCCTTTTCCATCATTTTCTACACAGCACAGCATGAGCGCCCCCTTTTCCATCATTTCTTACAGAGCACAGTACAAGCACCCCCTTTGCAATCATTTTTACAGAGCACAATACAAGCTCCCCTCTTCCATCATTTCCTCCACAGCATAGCATGAGTGCTCCCTTTACTATCATTTCTAACAGAGCACAGTAAAAGTGCCCCCTTTTCCATCATTTTTTACAAAGCACAGAATGACCCCCTTTTCCATAATTTCTTACAGTGCACAGTACGAGCCCCCATTTTTATAATTTCTTAGAGAGCACGGTACAAGCCCCCATTTTCCATTATTTCTTATAGATCACAGTACAAGCTCCCCCTTTTCCATCATTTCAAAGTGAGCACAGTATAAGTGCCCCCTTTTTCATAATTTTTTAACGAGCACAGTACAAGCCCCATCTTTTCATCATTTCTTACATAGAACTGTATGAGCACCCCCTTTTCTATCATTTCTTACAGAACGCAGTACCAGCACCACTTTTCCATCATTTCTTACAAAGCACAGTATGAGCCCCCCTTTTCCATCATTTCTAACAGAGTACAGTATGAATGCCCCCTTTTACATCATTTCCTACACAGAATGAGCCAGGGCGTGTACTGTGCTCTGTAAAAAAATGATGGAAAAGGGGGGCTCGTACTGTGCTCTCTAAGAAATGATGGAAAAGGGGGCTCGTACTATGCTCTCCAAGAAATGATGGAAAAGGGGGGCTCGTACTATGATCTGTAAAAAATGATGGAAAAGGGGGCACTCGTACTGTGCTCTGTAAAAATGATTGAAAAGAAGGGCTGGTACTATGCTCTCTAAGAAATGATGGAAAAGGGGGGCTCGTACTGTGATCTCTAAGAAATGATGGAAAATGGGGGCTGGTACTATGCTCTCTAAGAAATTATTGAAAAGGGGGGCTCGTACTGTGATATCTATGAAATGATGGAAAAGGGGGGCTGGTACTATGCTCTCTAAGAAATGATGGAAAGTATCATGGTCGGGGGTAAAAGGTAGTAAAGAATCTCTAGTGTCATGCTCGGGGGGAAAAGGTAGTAAAGAATCTCTCGTATCATGGTCGGGAAGAAAAGTTAGTAAAAATGTCTCGTGTCATGCTCACGGGGGAAAAGGTAGTAAAAAATGTCTAGTATCATGCTCGGGGGGAAAAGGTAGTAAAGAACCTCTCGTATCATGCTCG
>BLSH010524417.1:562060-575815 GCA_018402905.1 Glandirana rugosa | reverse complement strand
CTACTGACACCCTCAAATGCCCTACTGACACCCTCAACTGCCCTACTGACACCATCAACTGCCCTACTGACACCCTCAACTGCCCTTCTCACACCCTCAACTGCCCGACTGAAACTGTCCTCTGCTCTACTGACACCAGCCACTGCCCTACTGACACCATCATCTGCCCTACTGACACCCTCAACTGCCCTGCTGACACCATCAACTGCCCTACTGACACCCTCAACTGCCCTACTGACACCAGCCACTGCCCTACTGACACCCTCAACTGCCTCACTGACACCAGCCACTGCCCTACTGACATTGTCTACTGCTCTACTGACATCAGCCACTGCCATACTGACATTGTCTACTGCTCTACTGACACCAGTCACTGCCCTACTGACACCAGCCACTGCCCTACTGACACCAGGCACTGTCCTACTGACACCAGCCATCGCTTTACTGACACTGCCCACTGCTTTACTGACACCATCCTCTGCCATATTGACAGCATCCTCTGCCCTGCTGACACCATGCTCTACCCTACTGACACCATCCACTGCCCTACTAACTCCATCCACTGCCTTACTGCCACTAGCCACTACTCTACTGACACTGTCAACTGTCCATTGCCCTACTGACACCATCCATTGCCCTACTGGCACCATCCACTGGATCTTCCCTGGGACTCAGGTGAGCAAAGAGGAAAGCAGGGCAAGGAGGGACTCAGAGGAGGGATTGGGATACAGAAATTAGAAGTGGGGTGAAAAAGTGAGCCAACAGGGGATCTGTTTTGTGGAGGGGGGAATAGGGAAGTCTGAGGTGCAGAGGGGGGTTGGGGTGCAACTTCTCCCCCAGAAATCATACCCCCAAATGGAGTACAGGGAGGAGGGCAGAGAATACAGACAGGAGGCAGTGTGTATAGTGAGGGGTTGTAGTGTAAAAAGGGAGTGGGAGCAATTATTAAGCCATGCTCAATATTTAGCATAATTTAACTAAACCCACTTTTGCCAAAGCTCGCTATGCACTGCAGGTTGCTGCCTCCCTAATGTGTCCCTCATTCTCAAGTTCAAAAGTTGGGAGGTATGGATCTACACTGAGTGGTGTTTGCTGCTGTAACGGCAGCCAGCTTTTCCAGTGAGTGTCCATTTCACAGGGGTGCGGTGGATGATTCTGGAGCGCTGTACTGGGTCACCTCTTCACTTTTCAAGTCACCACCAATTTTTTGTGCCCATCTCTGCCCAGAACTATTGTGTTTTCACCAATAAGCGTATATTGCTGATCCTATCATGGGGCGCTGCATTTAAATTCCTATTTTTCACTATATTGTTTCTTTATTGCTGATTTCCATCCACAAGATTGGACTTTTATATATTTATTTATTTTTTTCTTCACTTTAACAATTTTTTTGGACTTTATTTCAATGTGCTGTCCATTTATAACACAATATTCACATCTTATAGTTGTTCATTTACTTTTAGCGCTACACACTTTTTCTTAACAAAAAAAAACGTCAATTTTGAAAAAGAAACAATATTTTTTACTTTCTGCTATAAAACATTCCCAATAAAAAATATAAAAAATCAAATTTCTTCATCAGTTTAGGCCGATATGGTACAAAAATCCCAATAAGTGTATATTGATTGGTTTGCACAAAAGTTATAGTGTCCAAAACCTATGGGATATATCTAGGGGCTTTTTATTTTTTTATTATTTTTACTAAGTAATGGCGGCGATATCATTTTTATTGAGACTGCGACATTGAGACAGACAAATCTGACCCCAAGTGACACTTTTTGGGGACCAGTGACATTATTACTTTGTTATTACTATAAAAATGCACTGTGACTGTGCTAATGACACTGGCAGGGAAGGGGATAACACTAGGGGGCGATCAAGGGGTTAACTGTATTCCCTGGGTGTGTTCTAACTGTAGGGGGATGGGCTCACTGGGACACCATCCCGACACAATGTCACCTCCTTGCAGTTGATTTAAACCTCTAATTGTCATAATACCGTGTCACAACCACAGCAATCATGGGTTTAACCTCTTCGGGCCGCTGCCATAGAATGACGGCTACAGCGCGGCGCTAAAATGCCGGGAGGATGTCTATAGACATCCTCCCATTTGACTCGTGCTGGGCGCACTCCCGCGGGCGTGAGAGGCGCACACACATGCTGCAGCACGCTGCGGGAGCGTGCCCGTGGGTCAGGCGGACCCGATGTCCGCCGGAGACCCACAATCTCCTTCCAGAGAGCCGGAACGGGGAACCGCCAATGTAAACACGGCGGTTCCCCGTTCTGTGAGGGGGACATGACAGATCTACTGATCCCTAGCACTGGGATCGGTTAGATCTGTCATGCCCCTGCCAACCCCGCCCCCCCCACAGTTAAAACACACCCAGGGAACATAGTTAACCCCTTCACTGCCCCCTGCAGGTTAACCCTTTCACTGCCAATGACATTTATACAGTAATCAGTGGATATTTACATTTCTGATCGCTGTATAAATGTCATTGGTCCCAAAAAAGTGTCAAAAACGACCGACATGTCCACCACAATATCGCAGTCCCGATAAAAATCGCAGATCCCCGCCATTACTAGTAAAAAAAATAAAATAAATAAAAACGTAATAAACCAATGTCCATAGTTTGTAAACGCTATAACTTTTGCGCAACCCAATCAATATACGCCGATTTTGATTTTTTTACCAAAAATATGTAGAAGAATATATATCGGTCTAAACTGATGAATAAATTCGTTTTTTTATTTTTTATTTTTGGATATTTATTATAGCAAAAAGTAAAAAATATTGTTCTTTTTTCAAAATTGTCGCTTCTTTTTTGTTTATAGCGCAAAAAATAAAAAACGCAGAGGCGATCAAATACCACCAAAAGAAAGCTCTATTTGTGGGAAAAAAAGGCGCCAAGTTTGTTTGGGTACAACGTCGCATGACCACACAATTGTCATTCAAAGAGTGACAGCCATGAAAAATGAAAATTGGTCTGGGCAGGAGGGGGGTTTAAGTGCCCAGTAAGGAAGTGGTTAAATCAGGTGCTAAGGAAGCAACATATCTCCTCCTCACCACCTATCAAACACACTCGGATCACTTTTCAGAGGAGCAGTGCCTGCTGCACTTGTGAATGAGCCCTTAGTTGCATTTGGCAGCGGCACCCTTAGCTGCTTTCACACTGATGTGCTGCAGTTTACCCCACACCACGGGTGCAGAACAGTGCCTCTGCTACTTTCCTGGGTTATCTGTGCTTTGCCATAGACTTCTATTCCTGTTGCTGGCACCACTCTGGAGACCGCTAGCGGGGATAAGAGGTGGAGTGCAGTTGGTATCACTGTGCATGGGACAGGAGCCGGCACTACAGAGGAGGCATCGCCATATGTGACTCTTCCTCCCTACTACACCTCCAACTTTACAAGTAGTCCTTCTGCACTGCACAATGTTTGATGCTCTGGGATGGAGGGTCAGCAAGCCCAGACCGCGATCTACCAGGCACCTGTCCATGATCTACTGGCTGCTGACCCCAGATCAAAGTTATATACAAGAAACATTTGTCTGCTAGATGGAGAGATCTGGACCTTGTTTTATTGGGTGAGAAATGTGATCACTACGTCTCTATGGGACAAATAACCTTCATTGTGTTTTTATATCATCCAACCAACAACCCCCCTGACATAGACATAAAGTCTGATCTCTGATAGTCAGTGGAGGGGATGAAAGCCAATAACAGCGAGTGACCTGAAGGACTATGATACAAACTCCCAGTGTAACCGGCCAAGCAGAAGTCTTTGTAAAACTTTCATCTAGGTCAGTGGTTCTCATCCTCAGACCTCAAGTCCCCCCAACAGGCCATGTTTGCAGGTTTTCCTTTATCTTGCACAGGTGTTTTAAATCAGAATCAATGGCTTAATATTTAAGACAGATATTTTATTTAAGAGAAATTCCCTGTTGGGGGTACTTGAGGACTGAGGTTGAGAACCACTGATCTAGGTGACATGTCTGATCCCTCACACAGAAGATTTATACCAGAATCCTGCAGAATATTATATCATTTATAGGAGAATTCTCACCTCAGCTCCTGCAGAGTACAGCCAGGATGTCTGAGCCCCGCACATAGACGTTTTATTCCAGAGTCTTCCAGATTATTAGATGATAAATGCAGTGTGGTGAGGGATTGATTATTGATAAGAATGGATCTGAGATCACCCCAGCCAGAGGAAGTCACACCACATTCCTCCAACCTGCAGAGACAAACCCAGACACATGATATTATATTATAAGATGAATATGAGGAATTATTCCCATTTAGTGAAAAGTAACATAACATCACTAGAGCGGAATATCAGGATATACAGAATGTTATACAGAGGAAAGATCTTGTTATTAGGGAAGCTGATAAAGGTGAAGCTGTTGTAGTTCTTATGTCTACACAGTATAAAGAGGGGGCGCTGTGACAGCTCACTCACCCCCTAATGTACCCGGGTATTAAGCACTCAGCCCTGGAAGGTTTTATACACTTCCTGACCAGGCCTTTTTTTTCGATACGGCACTGCGTCTCTTTAACTGTCAATTGTGCGGTCGTGCGACGTTGTACCCAAATAAAATTGATATCCTTTTTTCCCACAAACAAAGCTTTTTTTGGTGGTATTTTATCACCTCTGCGGTTTTATTTTTTGTGCTATAAACAACAAAAAGTCCAATATTAAAAAAAAGATACTTTCCCCTGGCAGCAAAAGGGTCGCTGTTTCGAATCCCAAACATGACGCTACCTGCCTGTTTGCATGTTCTTCCTGTGCCTGCATGGGTTTCCTCCGGCTACTTCAGTTTCCTCCCACACTCCAAAGACATGCTAGTAGGTAAATTAGATCCTGTCTAAATTGGCCCTAGTATATGTATGAATGTGAGTTAGGGACCTAGGTGTGCACAGCCTATTGCATTAGGATGTGCACCTCAAAATATATAATATATATTTATACACACACACAATTCCTGATAAATCTAAAAGATAAAACTGTATTGCGTTAATAAATAAATCTGTGTGTGAATGAGGTGTTGGGGCTCATTCACATAGGTGCTATGGCTTTTACAGTGTGAATCAGTATTTGTTTTTTTCCACAACGGATTCCTATGCTGTCGGAACCCCTTGGAGCCAGTGGCACACGGGGTGTTTAGGTTGTGCCCAGGCACATTCGACACACCCTGTGCGCATGCCTATGGTTAGGGACCTTAGATTGTAAGCTCATTGAGGGTAGAGACTGATGTGAATGTACAATATATATGTAAAGCACTGCGTAAATTGACAGCGCTACATAAGTACCTCAAATAATAATAATAATATATCTGTGCGCTGTAGCGGGCGGCAGCTGACACAGATAAGTAATATACCAAACGTATAAATAATCTTAAGAAAAAGTGTGTAACACCAAAAGTAAATGAACAACTATATGATGTGAATATTGTGTTATAAATGGACAGCACATTGAAATAAAGTCCAAAAAAAATGTTAAAGTGAAGGAAAAAAAAAAGTGAATAAATAAATAAATAAAAGTCCAATCTTGTGGATGGGAATCAGCAATAAAGAAACAATATAGTGAAAAATAGGAATTTAAATGCAGCGTCCCATGATAGGATCAGCAATGTACGCTTATTGGTGAAAACACAATAGTTCTGTGCAAAGATGGGCACAAAAAATTGGTGGTGACTTGAAAAGTGAAGAGGGGACCCAGTACAGCGCTCCAGAATCATCCACCGCACCCCTGTGAAATGGACGCTCACCGGAAAAGCTGGCTGCCGTTACAGCAGCAAACACCACTCAGTGTAGATCCCCCATCTGTTGTGGGGAAGTCCCCTTGATAACGTCCTATTGGATGAAAAGCTTCGGGGAGGAGACACTCGTGCTGACGTCAGGCCACTGTGTGATATCGGGTCGGCAGTGACACCCATTGTCATTTGTTTTTATCATTCATTTTATTTTGGCTTTTATCTTACAATTCCAATCCATACTACACTATGGAGACTTCATCTGACTCCCGGTGAGCTTTATTTACTACAGCTACATCTGGATGGTGCGAGTTGCTGAACAGCCTTCCCCACAACAGATGGTGGATCTACATACCTCCCAACTGTCACGGATCCTGCGGGACCTTCCTGGAACTTCAACCAAGTCCCGCAGTCCCGCAGGCACAGGCTGAATCCCGCCAGAACAAGTTCTCAGCTCTCATAAGATAATTTGCAGGCAGCCGGGAGATGCCCAGTGGCGACTGGCAGAGGATCGAAGGGGGCACACCAGGCAAGCAGGGCTGAAACTGGGGGGGGAGAGGAGCCATTCCTCTCAGCTCCCTTTCAAAAGGCAGCACAGCAGGCTGAATCCCCGGCGGGGTATGGATCCGGGCCCCCCTGCGATTAGCGACAGTGCAGGCTCACTGTCACTCTCAACAGCTGGAGTCAGGTTACTAGCCTGCATTTCTTAGGCTGGATTGGCTGAGCTGTAATTACACAGGGAGCCGCCGAACTCTGAGCACCAAGCTTACTCTGACTTATTCCCCGGGGGTCCCTGCCAGATCTCAAAAGGCAGCTCAGCAGGCTGAATTCCTGGTGGGGCACGGATCCCAGCTCCCCTGCGATCAGCGGCAGTGCAGGTTCACTGTCACTCCCAACAGGCAGTGGTGAGTGAGTTTGGCAGCTCCCTGTGTAATTACAGCTCAGGTAAGCCTGTGACAGTGCAGCCCGAACCAACCTAGGAGATGCAGGCTAGTGACCTGACTCCCTCACACAGGGAGCCACCGAACTCACACACCACTGGCTGCTGGAAGTGAAAGTAAGCTTTTTCCAGGCTCCAGCAGTACAGTGGGTGTTCCAATCTTGAAGTGATCATCCTAGCCCCAGGAGATCAGATCTTTGAATATTCAGTGCTTGTGATCCGTAGGGAGCTTGGGGGTTGACATCAGCCACTGCCCTACTGACACCATAAACTGCCCTACTGACATCCTCAACTGAACTACTGACACCTTCAACTGCCCTACTGACACCAGCCACTGCCCTACTGACACCCTCATCTGCCCTACTGACACCCTCAACTGCCCTACTGACACCATCATCTGCCCTACTGACACCATTATCTGCCCTACTGACACCCTCAACTGCCATACTGACACCCTCAACTGCCCTACTGACACCAGCCACTGACCTACTGACACCCTCAACTGCCCTACTGACACCCTCAACTGCCTTACTGACACCAGCCACTGCCCTATTGACACCAGCCACTGCCCTACTGACACCAGCCACTGCCCTACTGACACCCTCAACTGGCCTACTGACACCCTCAACTACCCTACTGACACTGTCCTCTGCTATACTGACACCCTCAACTGCCATACTGACACCATCAACTGCCCTACTGACACCCTCAAATGTCCTACTGACACTAGCCACTGCCCTACTGACACCAGCCACTGCCCTACTGACACCAGCCACTGCCCTACTGACACCCTCAACTGCCCTACTGACACCAGCCACTGCCCTACTGACACCAGCCACTGCTCTACTGACACCATCCACTGCTTTACTGACACCGTCCACTGCTCTACTGACACCATCCTCTGCCCTACTGACACCATCCACTGCCCTACTGACACTATCCACTGCCCTACTAACACCATCCACTGATTTACTGCCACTAGCCACTACTCTACTGACACTGTCAACTGTCCATTGCCCTACTGACACCATCCGTTGCCCTACTGACACCAGCCATTGGATCTTCCCTGGGACTCAGGTGAGCAAAGAGGAAAGCAGGGCAAGGAGGGACTCAGAGGAGGGATTGGGATGCCGAAATTAGAAGAGGGGTGCAAAAGCGAGCCAAGAGAGGATCTGCATTGTGGAGGGGAGAATAGGGAAGTCTGAGGTGCAGAGGGGGGTTGGGGTGCAACTTCTCCCCCAGAAATCATACCCCCAAATGAAGTACAGGGAGGAGGGCAGAGTATACAGACAGGAGGCAGTGTGTATAGTGAGGGGTCGTAGTGTAAAAAGGGAGTGGGAGAAATTATTAAGCCATGCTCAATATTTAGCATAATTTAACTAAACCCACTTTTGCCAAAGCTCGCTACGCACTGCAGGTTGCTGTCTCCCTAATGTGTCCCTCATTCTCAAGTTCAAAAGTTGGGAGGTATGGATCTACACTGAGTGGTGTTTGCTGCTGTAACGGCAGCCAGCTTTTCCGGTGAGCGTCCATTTCACAGGGGTGCAGTGGATGATTCTGGAGCGCTGTACTGGGTCACCTCTTCACTTTTCAAGTCACCACCAATTTTTTGTGCCCATCTCTGCACAGAACTATTGTGTTTTCCCCAATAAGCGTATATTGCTGATCCTATCATGGAACGCTGCATTTAAATTCCTATTTTTCACTATATTGTTTCTTTATTGCTGATTTCCATCCATAAGATTGGACTTTTATATATTTATTTATTTATTTATTTTTTCTCCACTTTAACAATTTTTTTGGACTTTATTTCAATGTGCTGTCGATTTATAACACAATATTCACATCTTATAGTCGTTCATTTACTTTTGGTGCTACGCACTTTTTCTTAACAAAAAAATGACAATTTTGAAAAAAAGCAATATTTTTTTACTTTCTGCTATAAAACATTCCCAATAAAAAATGTAAAAAATCAAATTTCTTCATCAGTTTAGGCCGATATGGTACAAAAATCCCAATAAGCGTATATTTTTTTTAACCAAGAAAACAAAAAGTTTATTGAATGTTTCGCAATCCAGACAAGCATATAGTAATAACAACATACTCCACAATTGCAATAGCTTATACAGAACTTACATTAATCATCAGTATAAATTTCAACTTTACCCCATATACAGGCCCAACAATCTATCCATGACCAAATCCTCCAGGGCAAGACCCGACACATCAAGCCATCTTCCCCAAACATTTTCAACCTTAGAGGTACACCCCCTGTGTTGATAAATAATTTTTTTCAATTTTCAGAGTGCTGCCCACCGCCGCCACCCAATCTCCAACTGACGGGGGAGTCTCAGACTTCCAGTGTATCATAATCATTTTACGAGCCAAAAAAAGCATTCTAGTAAGAGCCACCCGGGTATGGTTGTCCCAATCAAATTCGTCTAAAAGGTTAAGAAGACACTGTCTAGGGTCCAGAGGTAGTGAGACCTGAAACACCCTACACAGCATATCAACCATCCCTCTCCAGTACTTATGGAGCTTGGGGCAACGCCATAGCATATGAATCAGGTCCCCGTGGTCTCTTTTACACCTGGTGCAAGCCGGGGTGGGCAGCAGTCCCATACCATGTAGTCTGTGAGGAGTATAATAAACCCGCAGTAGCATATATAGTTGGGTCAATCTCTGAGTCACATTCAGGGAGCAACCATTCACCGCCTGTAGGGCCTCCTCCCACTGATCCGCCTCTATTGGTCCCACATCCAGTTCCCATTTTGTTCTAGCCCCCGAGGGATACTTTTTGAGAAACATATGAAGTAGGGTGGAGTATGCCTGAGATATAAACCCCTTAGAGGTGTCAGCCTCCCTGAGTTGTGTAAACAGCAGGGCACCTGACAGAGACCAATCAGTAGTCGTCCCCTGGGTACGCACTGTGTGCCTCAGTTGCATATAGTAGAAGTGCATAGATGTTGGTAAATTAAACTTCTCCTTTAGGGCCTCAAATGAGAGCAGCTTACCACCTTGGAAGATTTGGTTCAAGTATATGATACCGTGCATTTTCCACCTAGGCGCACCTTGAAGCTTAGCCAACTCAGGGTATGACATATTGGACCAAATAGGGCTAAATTTCGTAAATCCCGTCACCCCCTGAATATGTCTGGCCTTATTCCATATTTTCTGTATAAGGTTGTCCAGGGTAGTCAGAATAGAGCTACCTCCCACCGTATGTAGCATAACCAACTGGGCTGCATCAGGAGCCCTGTCAGCATGCTCCCCTTCCTCAACCATGGTACCTATCAGGTACTACAGCTGTGCGACCAAATAGTACAGCCGGGGATTCGGCAATGCAAGACCCCCACTATCCTTAGGGTGCTGTAACTGCTCTAGCTTTATTCTAGGAGGGTGGTTTTTCCAAAGCAATGTGCGGTATATCGAGTTTACTTTTCTAAATGTTTTTAGCGGGATTACCACCGGTGAATTATGTAACATGTATAATAATTGGGGCACAAGGATCATCTTAATGAGGTTCGCCTTGCCGGCGACAGACAGGCCCAGGTTGTTCCAGGTTTTCACCCTCGTCCGAAATCGTGCCAGAGGGGGAGCGATATTGAGTAGGCTAAACTCTCTAATCTGTGGGGTCACCCAAATCCGAAGATATTTAAAGGAGTGAACCACAGGGATATCCTTTACCATGGCATCACGCTGCCCCTGATCTCTATCTAATAGCATCAGAGCAGACATTGTCCAATTAATCAGCAAGCCAGAGAAGCTTCCAAATTGACCGATAGTCTGCATTGCCATTTGTAGTGATTGCTCTGTATCCCCTAGTAAAATCATGGTGTCGTCGGCATAGAGCATCACCTTCTCCTGCCTATTACCATAGCAGAAGCTGGTTATGCCTGAGTGCTCCCTAATCCGGATGGCCAGGGGTTCTATGGCCAGGGCAAATAGCAGGGGCGACAACGGGCACCCCTGCCTTGTACCCCTCCTCAGCTCAAAGAGAAGGGACATCCTACCCGCCTCCCGTATGGCTACCTGGGGGTGGTAATACAGTAATCGGACCCAGGAGACATAGCCCTTCCCGAACCCAAACTGCCTTAGCACCTTCCATAGATAGGGCCATTCCACGCTGTCAAAAGCCTTCGTTACATCTAACGAGAGCAAAGCCCTATGACCCATATTATCTGCTGGCGACTGCATATTGAGAAACAGCCTTCTCAGGTTAACTGCAGTGGATTTGTTAGGCATGAAACCTGCCTGATCAGGGTGAATTATGGTTGTGATGACCTTGTTCAATCTAAGGGCCAGCACTTTAGCTAATATCTTAATGTCTGTCTGCAGCAGTGATATCGGCCTATACGAGGCCGGATCCACTGGGTCCTTCCCTGGTTTCAATATCAGTACTATATTGGCCTTTGACATAGAGGGTGGTAATGTCTGTTGTTCCCTTGCGGCTTTAAACACCTCTAGCAACCTTGGACAGTAATACCTCTGCATATTGTTTATAAATTTCCATGGGAATGCTATCTTCGCCCGGGGCCTTACAGTTAAGAAAAGCACCCACCGCCTCCTGCACCTCATCCAGTGTGATTGGGGATTCTAGTTCCTTACTCTGGGATTCAGTCAGTTGTGGGAAATTGATCACCGCTAGGTATGCTGATAGCTCCTCCGGGGTATATTGAGAGGCCGGATGGTACAGCGTCTCATAGAATCCTGCAAGTGTCTGTAAGATCAGGTCTGGTGAGTGTACTATCTTCCCACTGTCAGTTTTCACCTCCCCAATGGTCACGGAGCGTTGCTCCGTTCGCGCTATCCTGGCCAGAAGACGTCCCGTAGTTTCTCCTTCCTCAAAAAATGCTAATTTGGAGAAAAATCTCTTTTTATCTGCCTTTGAGGCCAGCAGTTGCTCATAAGCAGCCTGAGCAGACTGCCAGGCCTCTATAGCTTCATCAGTGCTATCTTGTACGTATTGCATCTCCAGGAAGTGCACCCGTACCTCCAGAGCTTCTCTTAGGTCCCCCGAGTGTCGTTTGAGCTTTTTAATTTCAGTATTAAGTAAGTTCCGCAAATGGGTCTTAAACTTCTCCCACCTCTCCAGCACCCCCCCTCGGTGGCCAGCGAAGAACCTTCGGATGCTCCCCTCCAGCTCCTCATGCGTTGTAAAGAGTTTGAGCCAAAAGGCATTAAATTTCCACGGAGCTCTAGGCAACAAGGACCCTGGAGCCACAGTGAGACACACCACCATGTGTGAATGGTCCGAGACACATCTAGGTCTATACGAGACATCGGACACAGAGGAGAGCATCGCCAGATTCCCAACTGCCAGGTCAATCCTGGAAAGAGACCCGTGAGTCTTTGAAAAACAGGAAAACTGTCTCACCTCGGGGTTTCTGTGTCTCCACACATCCACCCACCCCACCTCCCGAAGCAGTGGCACCAAGGGCATCTCCCTTAACGCGGTAGAGGGCCCCGGGCACGGGTGCTTGTCGAGTCTTGGGTTTAACCAGCAATTAAAATCACCTACAATGAGCAAAGGGAGTTCAGGCTTCCCCCCAAAAAAATCCAGGAGAAGCCTGAGCACCCCCGCGTCAAACGGTGGTGGTATATATATACATGCCAATACACATTTCAGTATACCTATCCGGCAATGCAGAAAAACAAATCTCCCCTCAGGGTCCACTCTGACATCATATTCCTGGTAGTCCAGGGACCTGTGTATCACAACACTCACCCCCCGTGAGAACGAGGTGTGAGTGGAGTGATAGGCCCACCCCATCCACGAGCATCTCAAACCACTTTTGGTGCCTGCCGTTAAGTGCGTTTCCTGAAAGCAGATAATGGCAGGGTAAAACTTTTTAAGGCAGGCAAAAATCATAGTGCGCTTCAGAGGAGAGCTCAGTCCTCTAATGTTCCAAGATATCAATGGTATCCCAGCCATAGTACTTGTGCAGGTAGCCTTTGACAGGCGCATGTGAATTCCATGGGGAGACAATAGGTAGCAGGGGCTAAGTGGGAAGTTCGGTGGCAGTGGCGGCTGGTGAAGTTTTAAGATGGTGGGGCGCCAGACCCTGCCCTTCCTTTTTGCCCCATCCCACTTCTTAGAAGCCACACCCCTTATAGGCTCCACCCACTCTGTACACAATGTACAGTATAACTCAGCTCTCAGTCCTAATTCTCAATAAAATAGTGCTGGCTCATTCATCCATTAAATCCCAAAGGTAAAGAATTACATGAGCTGTGAGGTCTGCACAGGAACCCGGCACAGACTGGCATTATGTGGGGTTTCATATCCCATCAAGCTCCATCCTAATTCCTTATTTTATAATAGGAACACTGGAAATCCTCCACTAACCCCTGACACAAGGTGAGCTATAGAAATGTCCCTGGTTTTTGGAACTGAGCAGCTTCACACACATAAATCTTCATTATCTGTCCAAAAAAGTTCAAAATGTAATTATAAAATCAGGCGATTTAAGATGGCATTCATTGGAAAGCAGTTATTGTAGAGGAATTGTCATGACTAGACATTCCTCTTGTTCTGTTGTTTGATGCTGAGATACAGAGGCTGAGCACAGGCAGCTTCAATCAACACAGCAACTCCACTGTAGGGGACTTCTTGGCCCCTGCATTGGAAGTCATTTATTTATTTTAGGTACTTATATAGCGCTGTCAATTTACGCAGCGCTTTACTTATACATTCACATCAGTCTCTACCCTCAAGGAGCTTACAATCCATAAGGCCAAAGGAGGGTGTGAGGTTTCTGTACGACCATCCATTTAATCTAGGACAGATTTAACTGGGATGATACACATACTTACACTCAATCCCTGGAATCTAACATTCGAGGAACTCCCATCTCTGACTACACTTACATATTCATTTCGCGACGCATTTAACTGTCGCGATATATTCATGGATTTTATTTATTTACTGAAGGTTACGTCCCCGGTTCTTCAGGGGATGTCACCTCAACGACACAACTAACTTCGACGGACACGAGTCGGAGACATAGAGTCGTAGTTTGTTGTCTTGTTCTCCTTACAGATCAGTACTGTTAAGGAG
>BLSH010524417.1:543724-561917 GCA_018402905.1 Glandirana rugosa | reverse complement strand
GGGGGGGGACATGACTAGACAGCAGGCTAGAATGTGTAACTGCAAGCAGAGAAAATCTTGGCTCCCCCCAGGCAGAGACCAAATGGACTGGGCAGTTTAAGGTCTGCAGATTCAGACGTCCTAAAAACCTCCTATACTCAGAATGCAATGTTGGAAAGCAGCCAATGATGGTGGAGAATTCATTTTACTGTGTTCTAGATAGGGTTTTTTAGTGAGATTTGGGACGTTTGCCCTGTTACTAGGCAGATTACACTTCTCTTTCTTATCTAATCTGTCTATTCCAGCAATTAGCAACAGAAGCACAGCTAGAGAGAAATTCCAAAGGTTTTTTTTCTTTCTAGTTTCTATCTAGCTGTGCTGGCTGTTGGTTAATAATTATAGTTCATTTTTATTTTTATTTCTTACTTATTTTTTTGGTGGGGCGGAGCCCCACAGCCCTTATGGACGAGCCTCCACTGTTCGGTGGTTATGTAGATCACGAATAGATGGCAACAAAAAAGAACAAACCGGCACCTCAGTGCCAACAGTCATAGCAGGACCTGTACAGGCGTAGCTGCCTGCCTGGGCTCCTATGGGCCTGGTGGCAGATAGGATCTGACATTTATCGTAGGGCAAAGGTTCCTTGCAATCCAAGCCCGCCAACAGGGTGGGTACATTAGCTCTAACTTTTTTTGGTAGTGAGGAAACAGTTCGCCGTCTCATTACGCTTAGCATTAGTTCTTGAAGTCACTATAAAGTTCCTGACGCTGTTAGAAAATGTAATGTTCCCCGGCAAAAGGAAAATATATTGTTGTTGAAAAAATATTCAGGCCTCCGAATGTGTGCAACAATAAACTGAGCGTTACAATAACTGGCAATACGGCCTGTGGCTAAGTCAATCTCCCTCTGCGCCAGCCCAGCGATGGCGTAGGGCCTGTTCATTTTGATCCAGCCATGCTGCCGCATCTCTTGCTGACTCAAAGAATTGGGCTTGACCTTCGGCTGTAACACGTAGCTTAGCCGGGTAGAGCATGGCATAGGGTAGTTGTAGGGAGCGAAGACGCCGCTTCACTTCACCAAATTTGGCCTGATTCCTCTGGACCTCTGCTGAAAAGTCCGGGTAAAACAACACTCGCACCCTGTTGTATTGCACATTTCCCCGCTCCCGGGCACATCTCAGCACTGCCTCCCGGTCCCGATAGTGTAAGAGCTTGGCCAGCATGGGTCTCGGCAGTGCTCCCTGGGGTAGGGGGTGGCCCGGTATCCTATGAGCCCGCTCCACCGTGAAAAATGGGGAGAAGGCCTCCTTACCGAAGACCTCCATAAGCCATTGTTCCACAAATGCGGTGGGTCTCTTCCCTCAACCTTCTCCGGGAGACCCAATATACGGACAGTATTTCTACGCAGGTGATTTTCAGTGTCCTCGGCTCTATTGGCCAGCTCCTGGGCCAGCCTGTGTGCTGTCTGGGCTTCTCGGGTTGTTTGCGGGATTGTGTCCTCAATATTGCTAATCCTACTTTCCACTGCCGTGGCTCTCTCCCGAAGCTTTTGCAGATCTTGCCTCAGCAGGGAGACCGCCTCCTTAAGGCCCCCAAATTTATACTTCAGGGTGTTCACCGAGGCCGTGCATACATGCACTGCTCGCAGTATCTCAGCTAATGTAGGCTGTTCATGTTCCTGCGGGTCCCCCATAGGTGAGGCAGGGGAGCATGCAGTCTCTATGGCGGCACCCTCAGAGCCCATGGTCTTACCCTGTCCTTCTTCCAGCAATTCACCACCCGTCTGAGGCCTAGTTTCGGGCAGGGCCTCCGCCGCGCAGTCGGGCGCCGACCCTGTGGCTCTCTGTGCATAATACAGCATGTCCCTGGACTGCTCTTTCCCCTGTGCCTTGCCCACCTTCTTACTGCTCCCATCCTTACTTTTGTCCAGAGCGCGAGGTGTTCATTGAGGGAGGGCCGCAGCCGCAGCGCAGCCATCTTGGGAGTCCGAGCCCGTCATCCCAGTCCAACCTGTGGGGGTCTTCTTCCGGGTGCAGAGTGCTGGCGGTGGGTCCAGGAGAGGCAGAGGGTCTGAAGCCAGCTGGGGGACCACAAAGAGCCAGGTTATGGATGCCGGGGAAGGATCGTTTCAAGGATCAGGCACGGAGCTGTGAGAAGTGTGTCTTCTCACATGCCGATCTTGGCCACGCCCCCCAATAAGCGTATATTGATTGGTTTGCACAAAAGTTATAGCGTCCAAAAACTATGGGATATATTTAGGGACTTTTTATTGTTTTTATTATTGTGTTTACTAAGTAATGGCGGGAATCTGATTTTTAGTGAGACTGCGACATTGAGTCGGACAAATCTGACCCCAAGTGACACTTTTTTGGGAGCAGTGACATTATTACATTGATCGGTGCTATAAAATGCACTGCTAATGTGCTAATGACACTGGCAGGGAAGGGGTTAACACTAGGGGGTGATCAAGGGGTTAACTGTTTCCCCTGGGTGTGTTCTAACTGTAGGGGGATGGGCTCACTGGACACCACCCTGACACAATGTCACCTCCTTGCAGCTGATTGCCATCAGGGCCAGATTAAGAGCATCATGGGCCTGGTTCTGAGGATTTTGCTGGGCCTTTCATGCTTCCAACATTGTGGGAACAGTTTGGGGATGGCCCCTTTCTGTTCCAACATGACTGTGCTCCAGTGCACAAAGCAAGGTCCATAAAGACATGGATGAATGAGTTTGGGGTGGAGGAACTTAACTGATCTGACCTCAACCCAATAGAACACTTTTTGGCTGAATTAGAGTGGAGACTGCGAGCCAGGCCTTCTCATCCACATCAGTGCCTGACCTCACAAATGTGCTTCTGGAAGAACGGTCAAACATTCCAATAAGCACACTCCTAAACCTTGTGGACAGCCTTCCCAGAAGAGGTGAAGCTGTTATAGCTGCAAAGTATGGGGCAATTCAATATCGAACCCTACGGACTAAGGCTGGGATGCCATTAAAGTTCATGTGCGTGTAAAGGCAGGCATCCCAATACTTTTGCCTAGCTAGTGTATCTGCCAAGATTTGCAATGGTGGTGGAACCCTCCTACACATAAATACTACATTTAGACATAATTTAGGCAAGGCCCTGAGTCAGGAGTTATGTTTAACAACATAGAGAGAACAAGCAGCATCTCTACATGAAGTGACATGTTTGGGATTCAAACTCAGGACCTGAGCAATGGTAGGCAGAATTTCTACCTTGTGAGCCACAGGGCTGCTGCGTGTGGAGTCTCCTACACATAAATACACAGATACTGCATTTCTTGGAATGTATAAGAATTACATTAGTCAGGAGTTTCTCTTCTTGATTTATTCTGTGATATTTGGTGTTTCTTTCTGTGTGAGCGTAGAATAGTAATGCTATCCTCAGATTTTTGGGAATGACATTTTTATTTCTGATGTTGGTACACCGATCACATTTTGTGGGCTAAAATTAAAGTGGTTGTCAACTCTGGACAACCACTTTAACCTACAGGTAAGCTTTGTTATAGGCTTACCTACACGGTTTAGGAGATATACAGTGCACTTGCATGTGCTGACATCATTGGCACATGCGCAGTGAAAAAACGGCCTTCATGCCATTTCTTGACTGAGATTGGTGGCTCCCGTGCGCATGTGCGGGAATGACGTCACGTGGCTCCAGCCTGTCACAGAGCCGGAGATCACCACTCCGGAAGGAAGAGGGTTGAAAATGGGGACATTGCGAGCTTCCAATGCAGGTAAGTGACACATAATAGACTAGTATGCGATCCATACTATCCTATTATGCTTTTAAATTGCTGGGTAACAAAGAGGAAGCAAAACCCATCAGGGTTTACTTCTTCTTTAAGATCATTTGGAAAGAATAAAAAATAAAACAAATTGGACTAATTTTAAATTTCCACAAGCAATTGTATTGTTTTTGGTTTGTAAAGACACCTGTTTGAGTTTGGGGAAATATTTTTGTGAGATAGATATCAACAAGTGAAAGTGACACATTCTACCATTCTTAAAAACAAAATAGATAATCAAAATTGCAACATTGTTGCAAGGACAATTTCTTTGAGAGAAAGATACATTTCATTTCAACATCTTTGAGGAAGTTACAATTGTATTAGAATGAATGGCTGAAAATTGCATTGGTCTGCATTGCTCCAACTTTTACTCCCAAAAAACTCTCACAGCTCTCATTTTGGTATTTTCTATAGCGCCCCTGTAATTACTCCATGGAAGCAAAATTTAGCGCAGTTTCGGGTCTGAGCATGCTCAGTGGTGCTCAGCTGTGCTCTGCACCTAGGAGTAAAGAGACTGGGAATTTATCTCTTCTCAGACTTTTTAAGATATTTCAGTGTAGAAATCACTTTTTTCACACAGTTTAAAAGCAGATTATGTTTAAACAATATCCCACAATTTTTAATACAATTCAGGTGATTATATAATGGGCTAAACATTATTTCCATGTGCACTTCTCCAGGTCTTAACTGGAGTAAGGATTTGGGCGCTATCTCTTGCCTGGGCGCTATAGTGAATACCGTTTTGGCGCTATTTAGTGCCATTTGCCGCTCAGTACCACGGAGTAATTGTTTTCTCTCTTTACTTATGGTGAGTCTGCATCCTTCTTCTTAAAGGTAAAAATATATATATATATATCTACAAAGCTTGCTTACAAAGCGGGAGTTGGGAGAAAATGGGTATTTTGTGAAAGCTGTGGGGAAGGAACAAGAGTTAGCCTCTATGTTGTGCTACACTTCACTGTGTAACTCAGCTGCCGCATGTGATTTACATAACAATAGTGCCTTGCAGCCGCCCGCGGATTGCATAACAATAGCGCCTGCCACCCATCATTTACATAACAATGGTGTACACACACAGAGCTAAAGAGCATTCATGACTCACTGGCATGGGCCTATCTTGAGGTTGGGGCCTGGAGCTGCAGCTCCAATAGCCCCTATATTAATCCGGCCCTAATTGCCATAATACCGTGTCACAATTGTGTGCATTGCATGGCAATCATGGGTTTAAATCAGGTGGTAAGGAGCCAACATATCTCCTCCTCCTCACCACTTATCAAACACACTCAGATCCCTTTTCAGAGGAGCAGTGCCTGCTGCACTTGTGAATGAGCCCTTAGTTGCATTTGGCAGTGGCACCCTTAGCTGCTTTCACACTGATGTGCTCCAGTTTACCCCACACCACGGGTGCAGCACAGGGCCTCTGCAACTTTCCTGGGTTATCTGCGCTTTGCCATAGACTTCTATTCCTGTTGCTGGCAACACTCTGGAGAGCGCTAGCTGGGATAAGAGGTGGGTGCAGTTGGTATCACTGTGCATGGGACAGGAGCCGGCACTACAGAGGAGGCATCGCCATATGTGACTCTTCCTCTCTACTACACCTCCAACTTTACAAGTAGTCCCTCTGCACTGCACAGTGTTTGATGCTCTGGGATGGAGGGTCAGCAAGCCCAGACCGCAATCTACCAGTAACCTGTCCATGATCTACTGGCTGCTGACCCCAGATCAAAGTTATATACAAGAAACATTTGTCTGGTAGATGGAGAGATCTGGGCCTTGTATTATTGGGTGAGAAATGTGAATCATCCAACCAACAATCCACCCCAACATAGACATAAATTCTGATCTCTGACAGTCAGTGGAGGAGGGAAGGAATGAATGCCAATAATAGCGAGTGACCTGAAGGACTATGATGGGAATTCCCAGTGTAATCTGCCAATCAGAAGTCTGTCTTTGTATAACTTTCATCTAGATCAGTGGTTCTCATCCTCAGTCCTCAATTATCCCCAACAGGCCATGTCTGCAGGTTTTCCTTTATCTTGCACAGGTGCTTTATTTCAGAGTCAATGGATTGGTATTTTGGACAGCTATTTTATCTAAGAGAAATTCCCAAAACATGGCCTGTTGGGGGTACTTGAGGACTGAGGTTGAGAACCACTGATCTAGGTGACATGTCTGATTCCTTACACAGAAGATTTATACCAGAATTCTGCATATTATATAATTTAGACCCCTTTCACACTGGGGCACTTTTCAGGCACTTTAGCTCTAGAAATAGCGCCTGTACAGCGCATGAAATACGCCCCCCAATGTTAAAGACCGAGTGCTCTCTCTCACACTAGGGCGGGGCACTTGCAGGACAGGAAAAACAGTCCTGCAAGCAGCATCTTTGGGGCGGAGAGGTGTATACACCGCTCACACACCACCCCTACCATTGAAATGAATGGCCAGCGCTTCTGAAGCAGCTGAACATCACATCAGAAGCGTACTGATGCTTTTTACTCCTTTTTATCCCCTTATGGGGGTTAAAAACACTCTGTTGCTGCCCAATTAGCAGTAAAGCTCTGATAAAACTAGCAGCACTTTACCGCCACCGCCCCCATTGCCCAGTGTGAAAGTAGCCTGATAGGAGAATTCTCACCTCAGCCACTGCAGAGTACAGCCAGGATGTCTGAGCCCCTCACATAGAAGTTTTATTCCAGAGTCTTCCAGATCATTCCATGATAAATCCAGGCTGGTGAGGGATCGATTATTGATAAGAATGGATCTGAGATCATCACAGCCAGAGGAAGTCACACCACATCCCTCCAACCTGCAGAGACAAATCCAGACACAAGATATTATATTATAAGATGAATATGAGGAATTATTCCCATTTAGTGAAAAGTAACATAACATCACTAGAGCGGAATATCAGGATATACAGAATGTTATACAGAGGAAAGATCTTGTTATTAGGGAAGCTGATAAAGGTGAAGCTGTTGTAGTTCTTATGTCTACACAGTATAAAGAGGGGGCGCTGTGACAGCTCAGTCACCACCTTATGTAGCCGGGTATTAAAGGGTTACCAAAGGTTCATTTGTTTTCTTAAAAATAACAAACATGTCATACTTACCTCCTCTGTGCAATACGTTTTGCACAGAGTGGCCCCAATCCTCCTTTTCTAGGATCCCTCAGTGGTGCTCCTGGCTCTTCTTCTCGAGTGACCCATCAGGAAAGCGCTTTCCCTGGGGTCACTCATGCGGGCGCTCCCATATACTTCTGCTGTGTCAATTGAGACAGACAGCAGGACCCAGCCCCTCCCCCAGCCCCCGCATCATTGGATTTTATTGACAGCAGTGGGAGCCAATGGTTCCTGCTGCTATTGATCTATGCAATAAGGACCTGAGCCAGTGGCTGGAGCTGCTAGGCTCATCCCCACCGCTGGAACGATCGGATTTATGTAAGTAAAAGAGGGGCTCTGGGGGGCTGCTGCACTACCAGATGTTTTCCACCTTAATGCACCTTGAGACTTTACAACCCCTTTAACCATTTAAGCCCCAGAAGGTTTTACCCCCTTAATGACCAGGCCATTTTTTGTGATACGGCACTGTGTATCTTTGACTGACAATTGTGCGGTCGTACAACATTGTACCCAAATACAATTGAAGCCCTTTTTTCCCACAAATAGATCTTTCTTTTGGTGGTATTTGATCACCTCTGCAGTTTTTATTTTTTACGCTATAGACAAAAAAAGAGCGAAAATTTTTTAAAAATTTTTTTTTACTTTCTGCTATAAAACATCCAATAAAAAATGTAACAAAATCAAATTTCTTCATAAGTTTCCAGTCATTTCCAGCAATCCGGAGGTTCACTTCCATCATATCTTCTGCATGGCCTGCGCAGTCTTCCTGACTGACACCCCTGACGTAAAGACTTCCTCACTCCTGATCTGCATACCACCCATCAACTTCACCTCTTAATTTTGTCACTCTGAATGTCAAGGGTCTAAATCACCCTGCAAAATGCCACTCCATGTGGAAACAGGCTCTAGCACTCCAAGCGGACATCCTCTGTATCCAAGAGACTCACTTTAAATCGGACCAGGCTCCCAAGCTCTCCAACAGAAATTACCCACACATCTTTCTCTCCTGTGCCCACAAAAAACAGAGAGGAGTAATGATTGCCATCCGAGACACTGTGACCTTCCAATTCAAAGACTCCCTCATCGATCCGGATGGGCGTTTCATCATTTTGGTGTGCGAAATAAATTCACACCCCTATACCGTGGCTACAATTTACAGTCCGAACAGGAAGCAAATTCCCTTTTTAAAGAGGGTTTTGAAAAAAATCTCAACTCTGAAAGAAGTTAATCTCCTCATATGTGGAGACTTCAATGCCACTTCTGAACCCCACTTGGACACTACCTCCACTACCCCAGCTCATAAACCCCAATTATCCTCTCTACTCAGAAATGAACAACTATATGACGTCTGGAGATGTCAACACTCGAACGAAAGAGACTACTCCTATTTTTCTTCAAGACATCATACGTATTCAAGGATTGATATGTTCCTTACAGACCAGTGGTTACTACAGAAAATAATTAACTCAACAATGCATGATATATTGTGGTCAGACCATGCAGCAGTATCCTTAACTCTTGCGGAGGGAGGCCCCCCTCTGGCGACTCCCATCTGGCGATGCAACACATCTCTCCTCCAAAATCCACAAATATTGCCAATTATAGCCCAACAATTATCCTCCTTTTTTGATTCCAATGCAGGTTCAGTAGATGACCCTTTCACATTATGGCAAGCCCATAAAGCTGTCATCAGAGGGGTTCTCATTCAAAAAGGGGCTAGGGTTAAGAGAAGTCACAACTCTAGAGTAAAACAACTAACAACAAATATCCATAACTTAGAACAAAATAACAAACAACAGATCAACCCCAAGACCACCGAAAATATAAGAGAACTCAGGGAGGAATTGAGAAATCTTCTCTCCCAACAACATGCAGGCTACCTCAGATGCCTAAAACTGTCCTTTTATTCATCAGCTAATAGAGCTGGAAAAATTATTGCGCGCAGAGTTAAATCTGCCCGCTCTAAAACAAAAATATCTCACCTGATACACCCCACTTCAAAACTAAAAATTCTAAATCCCCTAGAAATAGTGGATTAATTTGCAGATTTCTATAGCTCCCTCTATAATCTTAGAGACAACAAAAACACTCCACAACCCACTGCCTCGGATATTCTTTCCTTTCTGGAGGATATTAATCTACCTTCTCTTTCTAGACACCAACTAGAAACCCTAAATGCCCCCTATAACATTCAAGCGATAAAAAGAGTTGTGGCTTCTCTCCCTACTGGCACATCCCCTGGTCCGGATGGACTGACCAATGATTATTACAAAATCTTTAGTGATGTATTGTCCCCTTATCTCCTTCAAACCTTTAATCAGGCAACCTCGCTGTCGGAATTCCCTCAGGAGGTGCTTAAGGCCTATGTTGTTACTATTCCTAAACCAGGTAAAGACCCCACGACCTCAGCTAACTTCAGGCCCATATCTCTCCTCGATACAGACATTAAAATTTTCGCCAAGCTTCTAGCACACAGACTAGCTAATGTTCTTCCCAAAAGGATCAGCAGAGACCAGATGGGATTTGTAAGAGGTAGGCAGCCTTCTGATGCTACTAGACGCGTCCTCAGCGTTATTCATCGACTCAGCTCTGATCGAACGCCTTCTCTCCTCTTATCCAAAGATGCGGAGAAGGCGTTCGACAGAGTTCATTGGAAATACATGCTACAGGTGCTCACAAAGTATGGGCTTCAGGGCCCCATTTTACAAGCAGTCTTAGCTCTATACTCCAAGCCCTCCGCCCAGGTGTTTGCCTTAGGTTTCCTCTCTAAACAATTTTCAATCTCCAATGGTACTCGTCAGGGATGTCCTCTTTCACCCACTATATTTGACCTCCTTATTGAGCCACTCGCAATTAAAATTCATTCAGACCCCCTTGTTGATGGACTCACAGTTGGCCCTACAAAACACTCCATTAATCTATTTGCGGATGATGTCATTTTATTCCTCACTAATCCCCAGTCATCTCTCCCAAGAGTACACCAAACTCTCCTGGATTTCTCCCGCACGACCTATTACAAGGTCAACATTGAAAAATCTCTTATCTTAGATATACACATACCCCCGCTCTTAAAACTTAAACTGCAAAATGAACTACCCTACAAATGGACAGACTCTTCTATTCCATATCTGGGCATAACATTGACACCCTCACTCCCATCCTTAATTGATCTCAATCTAAAAGCCCTCATAGAAAAGGTAAAAACTCAGCTCCACCACTTACACAATTGTGACCTTTCCTGGACTGGGAGATCTGCAATCCTTAAAATTGTAATCCTTCCCCAAATCCTATATACATTTAGAACACTTCCCATCTCCATTCCTCACCACTACTTGGCTACACTATCCTCTTTGCTTTCTTCCCTAATCTGGAATAAGAAGAAACCACGCTGCCCAATGCGGACATTACTTAAACACAAAAAAGTTGGAGGTATGGGTAATATTCACATCAAAGACTATTACTGGGCAACCAAACTAACTCAACTTAAACAATGGTTTAGAAAAGAGGACCCTCCTATATGGGTAGAAATGGAAAGAGATCTCTCCCCGACACATGGCCTGGTATCCCTCTTAACAAGAGATGCCTGGTTACCCTGGAATCTATCCAAACTCCCCTATACCATAGCAGACTCCATTAAAGCATGGAGGCACTTGCTCAAATCCCAAATGGACACTGTCCAAATACTAACTCCGCCCATGGGCATGCAAGTGCTCAAATCTGCCATCCCCAATTTACACACACACCATTTTGAATCCAAGGGTTTAGATAACATACAAAAATTCTTTAATGGATCCCCACTCAAGTCATGGGATTTCTTCAGGAAGAGTATGAATTTCACCCTAACACTAGATTCGACCTTATGTGCATCCTGCATTTCCTATTAAAACACCCTATCCCTCCCCTCCAAGTTCCCCATAAAGCATGGGAATTCTTTAACTCTCCCAACTCCAACCAATCTGGCATATCCCTATTCTACAACCTGTTTCAGGATAAACTCACCTTTACAAAAGAAACTCATACAATCAAATGGGAAAGAGACCTAAACAAAATGTACTCACCAAGAGAATGGCAAAGTGCCATCCTCTCTATCCAAAGATTCTCCCATTGCACGGCCCACTGGGAACTAATGTTAAAAATATCCATGTGCTGGTACTACACACCGGCCAGAATATCTGCCTTTGCCCCAGACAGTTCCCCCTTGTGCTGGCGTAATTGCGGCAAAGTGGGAACTCTTATACACATCTTTTGGGAATGCCCCATACTGAGCAACTTCTGGATAGAAGTTTTCAAGGTCATCTCCAAGGTTACTTCGATCAATATACCCACTGAAGCGGGCCTAGCCATCTTGAATTTAAACATAGATAATATACCAACTCTCTTTAGACCTACGGTCACTCATTTGTTGCTGGCAGCTAGAACGATTATTGCTAGGCTATGGAAGTCACCACTCTCTCGTTCAATTGCTGAAGTACTACACTTAACCAAGCAGAACTACATATTTGAACGAATGCTTGCATCCAACGATCTGAAAAGATCACAATTTGACACCAAATGGGCTGTTTGGTCCACCCTTTACCCCATTGAAGAGCCGAGGTAACTGTGATCTTGACTTTGATCTTTGACTTTGAACCTCGACTTTGTCCTTATTGCTGATTAATGTAAGTGATGTATTATTCATGATGTACCACCCCTCCCTTCCTCCCCCCCTCCCATTGCTTTGCTTACTGTATGTATCCCCTCTTGCTTACTGTATACCCTTATAAACTCGATAAAAATTAATTAAATAAAAAAAAAAATCCCAATAAGTGTATATTGATTAGCTGAGCCACCGGCTGTGTGTACAACAGCTTAATCCATCTAATAAATGTAGGGCCTAATCACAGCCTCTCACGGACCTTAAACAGAAAAGGCCATTCAATGGATTCAAATGCCTTGTGGGTATCAAGAGTGACTACTATCCTTGTATCGGGGGGTTCAGAAGGGACCTGCAAATTAGTGAAAAGGCTGAGAAGATTAATAGCCGTGGATCTGCTTGGTATAAAAGCGGTTTGATCCGGGTGTATAATATTGGGAATAATCGTATTTAGTTGTCTGGCCAACACCTTTGCTAATATTTTAATATCAACATTAATCAGAGATATAGGCTAATAAGATTCACAGATTTTGGGGTCCTTGTTTGGTTTTAGTATCAAAATAATCAATGCCTCCTGTAGGGAGGGCGGCAAACCATTCTGCTCAAAAGCCTCCAGGTACATCGCCAGTAATCGAGGAGTAAGATATTCAGAGTGCGTGAGGCGCATGCGCGGAGCCCAGTGAGGCAGACATGCAACGCTGAAGCTCCGATACCCGAGACCGGCCAGATCGCTTCACACAGCCGCCCGCAGCCTATTGCCATTCAGCCTGCCTAGGAGAGACATCGGAAAGGTAGGGGAGCCAGTTGAGAGCCCGGACATGGTTCACGGAGGGGGGAAATTGGCCAGTAAAACGACCCCCATCCTGGAGGCCTTAACTCGCGGCACAGCCAAGATGGCAGCCACACACGGTGCACACGCTGCCACGAGCAGCAGCTCCCAGGCCCACAAGCAGCTCCAGAGTCTCCCGGAGCTACAAGAGGACTCGGATGCTGAAACCTCTTTGGTCATAGAACAAGGTATGCCCCCGTCATCCTTCATCAATTCGAAAGAATGTTACATAAGGCCCTGAAGCAGACATCAGAGCACATCACAAATAGTGTGACAAAAGAAATTAGGGATCTGGGCTCTCACACTGCAGCTTTGGACGATAGACTGGATGATTTAGAAGTAAATACACAAGACTACCTGTCCACAGTTGAAAACCCTAAAGAAGAGAACCTGTTATTGCATACTAGGTTAGAAGAGTATGAGAGCAGAATCAGGAGGTCTAATCTTCATATAAGAGGAATACCAGAAACGATCATAGACTTACAGCTTATCCATAACAGCACTCTTTCAAGAGCTACAACCAGCTCTGCCCCTAGAACATTTGGAAATAGACAGAATCCACAGAGAACTAACGCCCAAAAAGCAAGATGGTCCTCCGTGTGATATTATTGCAAACACAGTCCCACACACTGTTCTGAACTTTCCTCATTAACTGTATGTTCCAGATGGGTATCCCTCACCTCCGATCCCTGCTTTCTACCAGGCGGACCTCCCTTTTATTAGGGACCCCACTTCAAATTGCTGTTTCCCCGTTGCAGAGCAAACAAAGGTTCACTCGGTTAAGTCATGGTTCACTGTATCCCAGGATGAGTTAGGATATTACCACCTGATGGGTTGAGACTTTACCAGCAGAGTTAGAGATCAAACATAACCCCTGGTGGATTTCTCAAACCTTAGGTATCGCTACTTAGCATAGGTAGCACTCCTCATCCCAGATTCCTCGTGATCACTATTGTTTACAAACATTCAGTTGGAATTTTGGTTGATAGCGAACCTCCTGTCTCTTGAAGAACCATGGTCCGGAATGGCTGCGGCTGCGGCTGATATATTTTCAAAATAATTGCATGCTTACATAAGGCGCTGTTCTCGTGTACTTGTTCCTTGTGCCTCGTCTCACTCTTCACAGCTGCCCGCATTAATTATGTGGGCCCTTGTGAACAGCGATTTCAGTTCGGACAGATGGGAATTTTCTCTGATCGGAAAACATTTTGTTTTATGGTCTTTTGTTATGTGTTTGTTTTACTATGTTAACCTTCTCTTTTGTTTTCATGTCTTCTTCTTAGCTTTTCCTTGTTCCTCACCCCTCCATCACCTGTCCACTTGGGATGCCCTCTTAGGCCGGTTCCCGGCGTCATCAGGTAAGCAGGATACACCATGTCTTACAACATGGCCCCCTTGAATGTGGTTACTTTGAATGCCCAGGGCCTGAACATTCCTCAGAAACGTTCCAAAGCTTTCAGGTTTTTCCAATCCCAAAATGCCCATATAGTATGTATGCAAGAAACTCACTTTACAGCCCGACACATGCCGAAATACTTTAGTCCTCATTACCCACAGGTATACAACGCCCCAGCTGCAACTAAACAAAGGGGAACGCTAATTGCATTCCACCGATCCACCCAATTCTCCCTCACCAAAAGCATCAGCGACCCCGAAGGCCGTTATCTGATTCTTATTGGGTTTCTGATGGACACTGAGATTACCATTGTGTCATACTATGCCCTAAATAAAAATCCATGCCCCTTTCTATCACATCTAATGCAAATGGTCTCATCAATTAAACAGGGGTCCCTCATCATCTGTGGACAAGACTCCCTATGATTAATCAGTGAACAAATCAAAGTTAACCTGACAAAAAAAAGATACACACACTACTCATATCCTCATAAAGTCTTTACGCGTATTGATCACATTTTTGTCACTAACGGACCAGTGCATGGTTCTCACCTCTCTGGCCTCACCAATACCAAGATCTCCGGATCGCACATGGATCCTTCCTGAACATATTCTAAAACATCCATCTCATAGATTTGACATAGAAACAGCCCTTAAAGAATATTTTTCCTTAAATGCTACGCCTGACATAAATCCACTCCCTTGCTGGGAAGCACAGAAGCCCATCTTAAGAGGTACATTCCAGCGACAAGTGGCTCTATTCAAACGTGAGCGTAAACAGCTTGAGCAAAAGCTTGAAACAGAATTTGAGGCATGTTACAACGATTTTACCCGATGCACGTCCCCACATGCTAGAGCTAAATTAGATAATGCGCAACTCGCTTATGACCTATTTCTGACTGATAATGCTGAGAAATCCCTCAGTCGTTCCAAGCATAACCATTTCATGAAGGCCAACAAGCCTGACACCCTTCTAGCCCAAACCTTAAGAAACATCAATAAACCTAACAAGCCCATCCACTTGAAGATAGCTAAGAACTATCTGACCAGCTATCCTCTTAAGATCCTCAGTGAATTTAAATTGCATCTAGCCAATTTATATAAAGCAGAAGACAGCTTCAATCCCTCAGTGGCAGATAATTTATTTTTGCAGATTCATCTCTCGAACCTGACCGAGCCAGAAAGGGCTAGCCTGGAGGAAAACATTACTGTAGAAGAAATAAAAATTTCCATTAAAGGGCTGAAACTCAATAAACGCCCGGGCCCTGATGGGTTCTCTACCATATATTATCGCACATTCTCTGACTTCCTCTCCCCACATTTGGTGACGGCCCTCAATGGTATTCTAAAAGGATACTCCTTTAGACGAGAGTCAGTTACGGCGCTTATATGTATGCTCCCTAAACTCACGCGGATGATACCATTAGTACTAATTATCGCCCTATATCATTACTGAACCTAGACATTAAAATCCTTACAAAAATTTTAGCTATGTGGATACAGAAGCTAATTGGCAGACTTATACATAAGGACCAGACCGGATTTATTCCTTTCCATCAGGCTAGTGATAATGTTCGTCGCACAGTTCTCCTAGCCCATGTGGCAAAAGCTCTGCAGATTCCTGCCTGTTTCCTCTCAATCGACATTAAAAAGGCCTTCGATTCAGTGTCATGGCAATATATGCAATATGTTTTACATAGGTGGGGCTTTGGTCCTCACTTCTTAAGATGGATCATGGCTGTGTACAATAGTCCATGTGCCTATGTTAAATATGCAGGCTATAAGTCAGATACTTTTGTTATTGGAAGAGGAACCAGGCAGTGCTGTCCGCTCTCTCCCCTCTTATTTGCTTTAATGATCGAGCCATTAGCGCATATGATTAGAAACTCCACCAACATAACAGGGATAGCACTGGGTGGCTACCATCACAAACTCTGCCTTTTTGCCGACGACATTCTGATATTTATTTTGTCCCCAATGGTCTCTGGTCCGAATCTCATACCCATATTAGATGACTTTGCTGGGGTCTCGGGACTGAAAATGAACCCCAAAAAATCAGTAGCTCTTAACATCTCCCTTCCAAACTCTGATGTTGAAACATTACAAGACTCTCTTCCTTTTTCTTGGGCGACCAATTCATTACCTTATCTGGGTATACATCTTACAGCAGATTACACACTGCTCTTCTCCTGTAACTACCCCAAATTACTGAGACACTTAACAGAGCTATTAGCTCAATGGACCCCTTTGCCTCTTTCATGGATAGGATGCATCAACGTGATCAAGATGGCTATTCTTCCAAAATTCTTGTACTTATTCCGGGTCCTTCCAGTCCCTGTCCCAGCGTATTTTCTTAGACTCCTACAGAAACTAACAATTCAACAAATAAAAGGATTTCAGCGCCCTGGATTCAGATATTGATCAAATGTAGCCAGCTGCAGTGGATAAATTAGCGAATAGCCTTAATAGATGGAAAAGAATATAAGCCACTGTGCTTAGCGCCTATTATTGTGTAGTCCACTAAATGTCCACAATCTATAAATGTCCATAAATCATCCCAAAGAGACGGTGACAACAGTGCTTGTGGTCAATCAAACATAGGTGCACCAATTGTGCTCGGTGTACCCCACATGGATGTCCACTCACCCTTCCTCCGGTGACCACCTATCTCTAGTGTGGTCTAATGAAGCATATGTGGGGACCTCCCCTGTGGGTATTCCAGCGTTCCACACCTCCAACAGTTAATCCATTGTGCATGCCACCATGTATGAAAAGAAAAGCCTCATAGCGCAAATACCATTGGATAAAATGTATTTAAACAATTAAAAATTAATAAAACTCACATTTGTCGGTGCCTACATAGCCTGGCACTTGGACATAAAGGCAGTCGATTCACTATAAGGGGGAATCAGCCCTCAACGAGGTAGCTGTGATTGCCGTGGGAACGGTCGTTCATAACGGTTCCCCATGGATCCCCTCGTGTGGTGCAGGCGGAAGTACGACACGATGGGATCCATGGGGAACCGATACAAACGACTGTTCCCAAGAACGAGGGGATCCATGGGGAACCATTACGAATGACCGTTCCCACAGCAATCACAGCTACCTCGTTGAGGGCTGATTCCCCCTTATAGTGAATTGGCTGCCTTTACGTCCAAGTGCCAGGCTATGTAGGCACCGACAAATGCAAGTTTTATTAATTTTTAATTGTTTAAATAAATTGTATCCAATGGTATTTGCGCTATAGTTACATAGTTAGTCAGGTTGAAAGAAGACACAAGTCCATCCAGTTCAACCAAAAAAAACAAAAAACATTTATATATATATATATACACACACATACACAACCAGATAATCCCATATACAATCCTTCACCCACAGTTGATCCAGAGGAAGGCAAAAAACCCCAGCAAAGCATGGATCCAATTTGCTATAACGGGGGAAAAAATTCCTTCCTGATTCCCCGAGAGGCAATCACCCTGATCAACTTTACCTAAAAATGTTAGTACCCAGTTATATTAATTACATTAAGGAAAGAATCCAGGCCTTTTTTTTAAAGCAATCAACTGTGCTGGCCAAAACCACCTCTGGAGGGAGTCTATTCCACATTTTCACAGCTCTAACTGTGAAGAAACCTTTCCGTATTTGTAGATGAAATCTTTTTTCCTCTAGACGTAAAGAGTGCCCCCTTGTCCTTTGTGATGACCTTAAAGTAAATAACTCCGGGGGCGTGACCTGGCATGGAAGGAGATGGAAGCAGCCTACTGAGCTCCGGATAATCCACCGCCATCCAGTACATCAAATCCCTGGTGAGTCCATCTACAGCACATCTCCCAACCCTGCACCTCTCACTCTTCACCTAGGAGATCTTTTTAGGGCCACAACAGAGCGATCCCGCACACGATTGCAGCCTAGGCCGACCGGAGCTCGGCCAGCGGCATCCCGCTCAGCCTGTACCCCATCAGCGCTGCTCGGCAATCGGATTGACACCCGCCCAGGGACCCTGTCCATCATCCTATTCCTGGCCCATGTTTTGCAGCATTTCAAGGATAGCGGCGGTAACAAGCGCGGGAGCGGCCCGAAATTGAGTCCCCGGCTTCAGTGAGGCTTTTGTACCCGGTCCTTATCCTACTACCTGTCCCAGGGACCCGCCCACAGTTAGGCTAACGGCTCGTCGCGACTACCCCATGTCCGACTCGCCCTACGGCGACCGGCTCGAGGCCAGCCGGATCCGACGTTAGCACACGCCCTAGCGAGACAACACCGGGATTTTTCTAGAGGATCCACTTCTCACTCTCCACGTCCCAACCCTCTACACGACATCTACCTGAGTGGTCCCTAAACTACATGACCTACCGCCACCTAATAGGCCTCGAGTCATCCGACGAAGGTAGAGGAAGGTACGGTCCAGTGCGGGGGCCTCAA
>BLSH010524417.1:517278-531727 GCA_018402905.1 Glandirana rugosa | reverse complement strand
TGGTATCCCGCAAACAACCACCAAAGAACACCAAGACTCCACTCCAAGGTCCCACTGACCCTCAACTTAATTTATCAACTTCTCCTGGCAACGGATAACCATGGTCATGATTATCCCTCCCCTCCAACAATATTGCACGTTACGATATGACCACCTTACCCTGCATTGCTCTAGTTTGAGCTCACTTGTTTGCTTATCTGTTATGCTGCTCTCCCTTATGTCTTTCCCTGCCTTCCCCTATGATACATCTTTTCCATCTACCGGTCTCGAAAGCTCCCATCAGATTCTGCTCATTTCCAGCAATCCGGAGGTTCACTTCCATCATATCTTCTGCATGGCCTGCGCAGTCTTCCTGACTGACACCCCTGACGTAAAGACTTCCTCACTCCTGATCTGCATACCACCCATCAACTTCACCTCTTAATTTTGTCACTCTGAATGTCAAGGGTCTAAATCACCCTGCAAAACGCCACTCCATGTGGAAACAGGCTCTAGCACTCCAAGCGGACATCCTCTGCATCCAAGAGACTCACTTTAAATCGGACCAGACTCCCAAGCTCTCCAACAGAAATTACCCACACATCTTTCTCTCCTGTGCCCACAAAAAACAGAGAGGAGTAATGATTGCCATCCGAGACACTGTGACCTTCCAATTCAAAGACTCCCTCATCGATCCGGATGGGCATTTCATCATTTTGGTGTGCGAAATAAATTCACACCCCTATACCGTGGCTACAATTTACAGTCCGAACAGAAAGCAAATTCCGTTTTTAAAAAGGGTTTTTTTTTTGTTTCAAAAAGCTTTATTGAATATTGAAAACAAAATACACACAGAAATAAGCCATTGCTTGGTATAATGACAGAAGTTTGCCAGTATGATGTATGACATTAGAATAAAGGCTTCAAGCAAATAAATCTATCTGTACAAGCATTGATTGAGATTATAAAGGCCTGAGAAGTATAAAAAGTGATGTAGAAGAAACCAAAATTCAAATACATGAACATGGAAGCAGGGTTGTTATAATCCTAAACTACAGGGGAGGTAGATAAGTGTATAACATTGAAGACTTGGATGGAGGTGGTGTAGTATCATAGGCTAATAAAAAAAATTTTTTTTGGAATGTCAAGGGGATTGTGGAGTAGAGCTGCAGGTTAGTGGGCTATCTGCTTTCTGTTTACCTAGGGTGCTAGTGAGCTCAGCTCGTAGATACCAACTAGAGAGGCGGAAGGGAAGCATATGATCCACGATTTCTGATTGGTTAAAAGAGTGCTCAATAAATTTCCGCCATCTGGCAAAGAAGCGTTTTGCAGGTCTGCAGTCTTGTGTGATAGTATCTAGCTTTTCAATGAGAAAGAGATCTTTTAGGGATTATTTCACCTTGGCAATGAGAGGCGGCTCTGTCTGTATCCAGGAGGAGAGTATAGCCCTGCGGGCTGCTAGGTGACAGATGTGGACCCAGTGTGGGAGGGGGCCTAACATTTGCCCTTGTGGTGTGGTTTGTGATGAGTGAGCACTGAACAGATATAGCATTGGTTGTTTGGGGAGATCAATGGAACAAACTGAGTCTATATATCCTTTTACCTTGTCCCAGAAGTCCGACACTTTTTGACAGGTCCAGAGTCTATGATATAAAGTAGGTCTCCTGAGTGAGCACCAAGGGCAGATGAGTTGTGTTGAGTCCGCACTGCTGCGGTAGAATGGAAGATAAGCTCGATGGGCTATTTTAAATTGGGTCTCTCACCACTTTTCGGAGATTATTAGTTTTCAGATTGTTTGATAGCCTGCTAAGATTTGAGAGGGAGCCTCCTGATTGTCTAGTATCGGCGTCCAAGCCTAGAAGGGGGCCAGGGAGTATTTAGAGGCTTGGTGGATGATGAGGTTGGAGTATATGACTGAAACGGAGTATTGGCCCTTTGAGATTAGCAAGTCAATAAAGGACTTAGTGCAGGAGTCTTTCCGGGAGGAGCAGCAGGACTTGAGATAGCTTGTTAGTTGGGCGTACTGGAAAGATTGGTGTCTCGGTATATGAAACTCAGCTGAAGCTTCTGTAAAGGATTTAATAGTTCCATGTATTGGGTCGATGATTTGGGATGCTGTTTTCAGTCCCCGAGCTGACCACTGAGCGAAGATTGTTGTGTCCAAGGAAGGGGGGAACATGGGGTTGCCCAAGAAAGGCAGGTATTGCGAAATGTTGGAGGGTAGGCCCAGGAGCTGCCGCACCTCCCGCCAGGCTATAAGAGTGTATTTAATTAAATGGTTGGATCTTAGAGAGCTGGGCAGTGCACTCAGTTTGGAGTGGAGGACAGCCTGGATGTTAAGTGGATGCACCAGGGCTACCTCCAGCATAAAGTTAGTGTACCTAGAATGTTCGGACAGCCAGTCTAGGGCTTGTCGCATTAAGCATGCTAAGTTATAGAATCTAATATTGGGGAGACTCGTCCCCCCCTCGCCCTTCGGGAGACAAAGCTTTTGGAGTGCAATTCTGTTTTTTTTTCCTTGCCATATAAAGGTATTAAGGGCCTTCTGAATCTTGTTAATGTCAGAGTGCTTGAGCAGCAGAGGTAGGGTTTGGAGGGGGTAGAGTAGTCTGGCAAATGATATCATCTTAAAAAGATGGCATCTCCCAAAGAGCGAGAGGGGGAGGGCCCCCATGCTTCCAACTCCCGAACAATCTTGTCTATGACTGGAGGGAAATTCAAGTTGTATAATGAAGAGGGCTCCTTACCAATTCGTAACCCAAGATATGTTATATGCTGTTTTGCGACCATAAAAGGGGATGATTCTGTCCATGCTCTAGCAAGGCGGGGGTTTAAGGGCAGGATCTCGCTTATCGAAATTGATCCTGAGCCCGAGCATGCTCGAAAAGTTGCGAGCAGGTCTTGCAAAATTTTGATATCCGTGGGTGGGGATGAGGAAAAAAGAAGGACATCGTCTGCAAAAAGTGCAGACCTGAGAATTTGATTGCCGATCGTGATACCGCTAATTCCTTTCGGGGAGTTGAGTATCCTGGAGAGGGGTTCCAGGGCCAAGTTGAATAGTAGAGGGGAGAGGGGGCATCCCTGGTGAGTACCTTTAGTGAGGCAAATGACTGGGGACATAAAATTGGGAGTAACTAATCGCGTGGAGGGGGCAGCATACATTTTCTGGATTAGCTGTATGAAGGGGCCTTGTATGCCAAATGCTCTCATAACCATAAAAAGCCAAGCCAAGCTGATATTGTCGAAGGCCTTTTCGGCATTGAGTGATATAATGGCCGCGTCCCTGTCCGGGTGGGATTTGGCATGTTCAAGGGCGATCAGTACTTTGCGGATGTTAAGGGTGGCCAAGCGCCCAGGTACAAAACCTGATTGAGCGTGGTGTAGCAGGGAGGGAAGGAGGGTCGCAAGTCGAGAGGCTAGTATTTTGGATAGAAGTTTGGCGTCAACATTAATAAGTGAGATAGGTCTGTAGGAGCCAGGGAGGAGGGGGTCTTTGTCCTTTTTTGCAATCAGCTTAATATATGCCTGAGACCCAGAGGGGAGGTAGGGATCTTCAGCCCATATCGAGCTAAAAACGTGGGTAAGGATGTCTGGTATGAACTCCGCTGTGAGTTTTTAGAACTCTGCTGAGAGTCCATCTGGTCCTGGAGATTTTCCGGACGCAAGATTTTTAATTGTGGTATGCACGTCTTTGAGAGTATTGGGGCGTTCAGTCTTTCTAGCTGGTCAGGGGAAAGGGTGGGAAGATCTATCCCTGCGAGGAGGTCGGCGGCCCTTACCGGGTCGATAGGGTCTTCCGCATAGAGGGAGGAGTAAAAGCGGGTGAGGAGGGAGCTGATCTCAGAGGGCCCCTTAACAATATTACCGTTCGGGTCTCGCAGCGCTCCAATAAATGTAGGGTTATGGCGTCTAGCACAAAGTCTAGCTAGGAGCTTGCCTGCTTTGTTACCATGTTTGTGAAACACAAGCGTCGAATAGGAATATTTGGTAGTTAAGTGTTTAGCGGACCAGTGGTCAAACGTCTGTTTAGCTATTTGCCAGTCCTGGATGTTAGCTGGAGTGCGAGAGATCGATAGTTTGTCGTGTGCCCGGCGGAGAGCCTCACTAGCTTGTAAGTAATTTGCTCACGCTCGCTTTTTGTAATGTGCCGCAAATGAGATGATGCGCCCTCTGAGAAAAGCTTTCCCCGCTTCCCAGAATAAATTGGGGGAGGACAAATGTGATTGATTCGCTTCAGAGTACTCGGCCCAAGCCGCTTGAAGGGAGCATTTAAGCTCCTCATTGTCAGCCAGATAGGAGGGGAATCTCCAGGTTTGCGAGAGACGGGGGGGTGAGCAGCCGTGTGATTGCTATGGTTATGGGAGAATGGTCAGAAATCACCATAGCCTCTATGGAGGTGTTGGAGGTGAGAGGTAGCAGGCCTGGGGAACAGAAAAAATATTTAATGCGAGAGAATGAGTGGTGCGGGGGGGAGAAGTAGGTGAAGTCCCTGTCTATAGGATGCGCCGTGCGCCATACATCAGTCATATGGAGTAGCTCCATTGACTGAGCTAGGGGGTGGTGGTGTCCAGTGAGCTATACTTTTTTTTCGGCCCTGTGGAGCGGTCCTCGGTCGAGTGCAAAACAGCATTGAAGTCGCCTCCAATAAGGTGAAGGTTCTGGAATTTGGGATACCCAGGAGGTAAGGTCTTGGAAGAAGGGTTGTCCCGGTGAATTGATGGCATATATATTAGAAAGGGCGATATTGCGATCAGCAATCGTTAAATGGAGGGTAAGACTGCGGCCCTCCGCGTCACTGTCTATCGAGCGAACTGTGTGGGAAAGATTCTTTTTTTTTCCATTAGAAAATTTTTTATTGGAAGTATATATTCAGTACAATATACTCGGCAAACATAAGTCAAGATGATGTTACATACAAAATGGGATTGGTTAAAACATGCCTTAATTATGACAGTAGGGAAAGATTCTTATGGAGCAGAGTTACTACTCCCGCCTTGCGCCCCACTACCGGGGAGCCGAAGGCCTTGCCCACCCAAAGTTTACAGAGGCGAGACAGATCATCCACTCCAAGGTGCGTTTCTTGTAATAGTGCTATGTCTGCTCCCAAGCGCCTCAGGTGCCGTAGGACCTGCATACGCTTGTGGGGAGATCGCAGCCCCTTGACATTCCATGATACTACTTTTATGTGATCCCTAGAACCTGGGGATGCCATGGCTGTATCAAACATGTATCAAATAGTACCTCTAGCGTTGGAATGTTCAAATCAGAGATGGCTTCCACTTGAGTAGGAGTCATAAGGTCGGCAAAGGTTTCAAGAAAAACAATCAATGTAAAAACTACTCTTAGAGTACATTCAGGCCTAGCTGATCTAAACAATAGAACCACAGCGAGTAGGGGGATGAAACCCCTAAAACATCTTCGTGACTTCGCTTTCTTCCTCATGGTGCACAACCCACCAAGGCCCCCGCCTGGTAGATCTCCCCATGGTAGCCAGGTGAGTCAGAGCTCCGAGGAGGAGAAAGAGAGGGCAGGGTGAAAGGAGGGTGTGAGGGAGAGGGGGATAAATGATAGGGCGGTTACTGAAAAATTGCAGAGAGATACAGTTGGAAGTAAGGGATATTGGACCAGAGAGGGGATAGGCCAGTGGGGCCCAGTTGCAGTGTGGATTTTTAGGACCAGAACTCTTAGGAGTCAGGAGCAATAGCGCAGATATATCAGGGCGTCTCGCACCGAGCACTTAAACAGAACAATTTTAACAAAGAAGTGCCAGTACCTCGAGAGCAATGTTCAGACTAACTGCACTTAGTGCTATATGAGAGACTGCTTGTCCATGTTCAATCTCAGGCTCGTAGACTAAAGGGTCTGGGAGCAATAACAGAGCGTAGGTCCATCTCACCTGATATGTGCTGGAGTTTGTAGGGTCTGGAGGGGCCAGACTTTATTTGTGGAAGAGTCTCTTTTCCAAGGGGCCGAATCTCACCCTCTTGACTGGGGGCTTCTCCGGGCTTGGCTGTTGTCGGTTAGTTGAAAGGGAAGATTTCCTGGGGAGAGGCGAGTCTTGAGAGGAGGCAGGAGCTTCCTGTTCCATGTCCGACTGGATCGCGTCTGTTACATAACGCTCCGCTTCCAGAGGTGATTTAAAGGACAACCTTTCTCCAGCTGGAGTTTGAACGTAGAGAGTGGCGGTGTTCTGTTACATGATTTGCATGTAACATAAATATGCAGCTATAGTGGTGTTTTTATAGTTGGTTATTACAATGCCATCTTGTGGTTCTTTTGGATATTACACCCTTCTATTGTATTTTCTAAGTGTGTACCTCCCATCCTCTGTGAGCTAATTTCCTCTTCCTAGTTCACTCTACTCTGTAACTTCCTGTTCCGGGTGCACTCTGTTATTCTAGTTCCTCTTCCTGTGTCCTCTCTCTCATGAGGTAAAGAATATGGCTACATGCTAGAAGGCCTCACTCAATCTACTCGCATCCTAGGACACATTACTATGTTTTGACCTGCAGTTACCATCTTTCGACCATCTGTCACATTTGTTGTATGCTGTACCTGCTATTCCAATGAATAAACGCTCATGGAAGAAATCGGTAATTGGTGAGTCACTATCTGATAAGAACTGCCTGCGGTGATCATATCTGTTATACAGGCCAGGCATAGAGGTCTCAACAAGGGATAAGTCGCCATTACAACAGTTAGGAGTCAGAATAGGCGGGATAAGCTAAGCTGAACTTGATCTTATTTCCGTGCAGGGTGGAGCACACAGCCGCAAAAGCCTTGCGTTTGTTCATGACCTCAACAGAATAGTCTGCGAAGACTAGGAGCGGTTCCTTCTCAAAAGCCAGCTTGCGTTCCTTCCGGAAGCGTTGGAGAATGACCTGCTTGTCAGTATAGTTAAGGTATTTGACAATTACTGGTCGAGGTTTGGAGCGTGTATCATTTATTTGTCCAATGCGGTGTGCTCTCTCCATGACACATGGGGTGCAAAGTCCCAGCTGTTCCGGGATGGTGGTGGAGCATATAGTGGCCAAGGAGGAGTGCGGGACCGACTCAGGCAGACCTACTATGCGCAAGTTGTTGCGTCTGGACCTGTTCTCCAGGTCATCGACTTTCTCTTTTTGAAGGGTCAGTAGTTTGGCCACTGAGGCCGACAGTGCTGTGGTGTCGTCTTCTATGGTAGCTATTCGTTCTTCCGCGTGGTCTAGTCTGAGGGTCTGTTGCTGCAGTTCTCTATGGAGTTGTTCAAGCCCTCTATAGACCGCCTTATCCACAGCTTCAGTTAGCATTGGTGTGAGAAGTTGAACCACTGTCTGTGCTATGCTAGCCGTAGAGGATGGATCTGGCTGTGCAGAGAGCAAGTTTTCTGTTGGTAGTAGGGTGAACCAGGGATCCGAAGAGACATCACAGCAGAGATCGTTGGTTCCGAACGAACGTCCGTGGTGTCCGATCATGGAGTGTTGAACGAAGGGTCCGGACAAACGAACGCGGGGTCCGATCATGCGTCTGCAGCCCAGTCGGTCGTGGAACGAACTGGCGTCATGTTGGCCGCAGGCTGTGGGCTTTCCTCTCCGTCCTTGTTCGGCGCGGCGGGCGGCCGGGCTGGGGGCGATCGCTCCACAAAATGGTCCATGATGTCCCCCTTCAGGGATGGCAGCCAGGGAGTGGATTACCTCGGGCTAAGCAGGTGTGAAATGCAGTATTCTGGGGAGAGTGGCGGGAGCTGAGATCTCCTAGCTCCTCTCCATGCGGCGTCAGAACCGGAAGTCCTCTCTTTAAAGAGGGTTTTGAAAAAAAATCTCACCTCTGAAAGAAGGCAATCTCCTCATATGTGGAGACTTCAATGCCACTTCTGAACCCCACTTGGACACTACCTCCACTACCCCAGCTCATAAACCCCAATTATCCTCTCTACTCAGAAATGAACAACTATATGATGTCTGGAGATGTCAGCACTCGAACGAAAGAGACTACTCCTATTTTTCTCCAATACATCATACGTATTCAAGGATTGATATGCTCCTTACGGACCAGTGGTTACTACAGAAAATAATTAACTCAACAATGCATGATATATTGTGGTCAGACCATGCAGCAGTATCCTTAACTCTTGCGGAGGGAGGCCCCCCTCTGGCGACTCCCATCTGGCGATGCAACACATCTCTCCTCCAAAATCCACAAATACTGCCAATTATAGCCCAACAATTATCCTCCTTTTTTGATTCCAATGCAGGTTCAGTAGATGACCCTTTCACATTATGGCAAGCCCATAAAGCTGTCATCAGAGGGGTTCTCATTCAACAAGGGGTTAGGGTTAAGAGAAGTCTCAACTCTAGAGTAAAACAACTAACAACACATATCCATAATTTAGAACAAAATAACAAACAACAGATCAACCCCAAGACCACCGAAAATATAAGAGAACTCAGGGAGGAATTGAGAAATCTTCTCTCCCAACAATATGCAGGCTACCTCAGACGCCTAAAACTGTTCTTTTATTCATCAGCTAATAGAGCTGGAAAAAATCTTGCGTGCAGAGTTAAATCTGCCCGCTCTAAAACAAAAATATCTCACCTGATACACCCCACTTCAAAACTAAAAATTCTAAATCCCCTAGAAATAGCGGATCGATTTGCAGATTTCTATAGCTCCCTCTATAATCTTAGAGACAACAAAAACACTCCACAACCCACTGCCTCGGATATTCTTTCCTTTCTTGAGGATATTAATCTACCTTCTCTTTCTAGACACCAACTAGAAACCCTTAATGCCCCCTATAACATTCAAGAGATAAAAAGAGTTGTGGCTTCTCTCCCTACTGGCAAGTCCCCTGGTCCGGATGGACTGACCAATGATTATTACAAAATCTTTAGTGATGTATTTTCCCTTATCTCCTTCAAACCTTTAATCAGGCAACCTCGCTGTCGGAATTCCCTCAGGAGATGCTTAAGGCCTATGTTGTTACTATTCCTAAACCAGGTAAAGACCCCACGACCCCAGCTAACTTCAGGCCCATATCTCTACTCAATACAGACATAAAATTTTTCGCCAAGCTTCTAGCACACAGACTAGCTAATGTTCTTCCCAAAATGATCAGCAGAGATCAGATGGGATTTGTAAGAGGTAGGCAGCCTTCTGATGCTACTAGACGCGTCCTCAACGTTATTCATCGACTCAGCTCTGATCGAACGCCTTCTCTCCTCTTATCCATAGATGCGGAGAAGGTGTTCGACAGAGTTCATTGGAAATACATGCTACAGGTGCTCACAAAGTATGGGCTTCAGGGCCCCATTTTACAAGCAGTCTTAGCTCTATACTCCAAGCCCTCCGCCCAGGTGTTTGCCTCAGGTTTCCTCTCTAAACAATTTTCAAACTTCAACGGTACTCGTCAGGGATGTCCTCTTTCACCCACTATATTTGACCTCCTTATTGAGCCACTCGCAATTAAAATTCATTCAGACCCCCTTGTTGATGGACTCACAGTTGGCCCTACGAAACACTCCATTAATCTATTTGCGGATGATGTCATTTTATTCCTCACTAATCCCCAGTCATCTCTCCCAAGAGTACACCAAATTCTCCTGGACTTCTCCCGCACGACCTATTACAAGGTCAACTTTGAAAAATCTCTTATCTTAGATATACACATACCCCCGCTCTTAAAACTTAAACTGCAAAATGAACTAAACTACAAATGGACAGACTCTTCTATTCCATATCTGGGCATAACATTGACACCCTCACTCCCATCCTTAATTGATCTCAATCTAAAAGCCCTCATAGAAAAGGTAAAAACTCAGCTCCACCACTTACACAATTGTGATCTTTCCTGGACTGGAGATCTGCAATCCTTAAAATTGTAATCCTTCCCCAAATCCTATATACATTTAGAACACTTCCCGTCTCCATTCCTCACCACTACTTGGCTACACTATCCTCTTTGCTTTCTTCCCTATTCTGGAATAAGAAGAAACCATGCTGCCCAATGCGGGCATTATTTAAACACAAAAAAGTTGGAGGTATGGGTAATATTCACATCAAATACTATTACTGGGCAACCAAACTAACTCAACTTAAACAATGGTTTAGAAAAGAGGACCCACTATATGGGTAGAAATGGAAAGAGATCTTTCCCCAACACATGACCTGGTATCCCTCTTAACAAGAGATGCCTGGTTACCCTGGAATCTATCCAAACTCCCCTATACCATAGCAGACTCCATTAAAGCATGGAGGCTCTTGCTCAAATCCCAAATGGACACTGTCCAAATACTAACTCCGCCCATGGGCATGCAAGTGCTCAAATCTGCCATCCCCAATTTACACACACACACCATTTTGAATCCAAGGGTTTAGATAGCATACAAAAATTCTTTAATGGATCCTCACTCAAGTCATGGGATGCTCTTCAGGAAGAGTATGAATTTCACCCTAACACTAGATTCGACCTTATGCGCATCCAGCGTTTCCTATTAAAACACCCTATCCCTCCCCTCCAAGTTCCCCGTAAAGCATGGGAATTCTTTAACTCTCCCAACTCCAACCAATCTGGCATATCCCTCTTCTATAACCTGTTTCAGGATAAACTCACCTTTACAAAAGAAACCCATACAATCAAATGGGAAAATTGACCTAAACAAAACTTACTCACCAAGAGAATGGCAAAGTGCCATCCTCTCTATCCAAAGATTCTCCCATTGCACGGCCCACTGGGAACTAATGTTAAAAATATCCATGCTGAAACCTCTTTGGTCATAGAACAAGGTATGCCCCCGCCAGAATGTTGCATAAGGCCCTGAAGCAGACATCAGAGCACATTACAAATAGTCTGACAAAAGAAATTAGGGATCTGGGCTCTCGCACTACAGCTTTGGAGGATAGACTGGATGATTTAGAAGTAAATACACAAGACTACCTGTCCGTAGTTGAAAACCTTAAAGAAGAGAACCTGTTATTGCATACTAGGTTAGAAGAGTATGAGAGCAGAATCAGGAGGTCTAATCTTTGTATAAGAGGAATACCAGAAACGATCATAGACTTACAGTCTACCATAACAGCACTCGTTCAAGAGCTACAACCAGCTCTGCCCCTAGAACATTTGGAAATAGACAGAATCCACAGAGAACTAACGCCCAAAAAGCAAGATGGTCCTCCGCGTAATATTATTGCAAAGTTCCATTACTACTGAACAAAGGAGCAGCTCCTGAATGCCGCCAGAGAAGAAGAAGACCCTGATCTTCCAAGGTCATAAATACCAAGTCTTTTCAGACCTATCCCCATTGACAATATCCAAACGCAGAGCAATGAAACCCCTCTTGATTGAGTTGCAACAACGGCAAATAACATACGAATGGGGATTCCCCTTCTCGTTTCGGTTCACATACCAAGGTACTAAATACAGGTGTAGATCTCTGGAGGAACTCCAGCACATCCTTCAGGTACTTCACATTCTTGACCCCCCTGTAAACACAGGGACCTCTCATCGCAAGGCAGCTGCGTCCTCGCCACTTAAAGCATCCTTCTCGCCAAGTAAGCAGGAGGGTGCACATGTGCACACAAGAAGTCGTCTGAACCCAGTCCTACTGGACCAGGAGGACTCCATGGATTGACTCCACACCTTTGGTAGCCTAATCCCTTCTCATTCCTCTCTGCATGCCGTGCCCTGGATTGGCAACACAGTCCCACACACTGTTCTGAACTTTCCTCATTAACTGTATGTTCCAGATGGGTATCCCTCACCTCCGATCCCTGCTTTCTACCAGGCGGACCTCCCTTTTATTAGGAACCCCACTTCAAATTGCTGTTTCCCCGTTGCAGAGCAAACAAAGGTTCACTTGGTTAAGTCATGGTTCACTGTATCCCAGGATGAGTTAGGATTTTACCACCTGATGGGTTGAGACTTTACCAGCAGAGTTAGAGATCGAACATAACCCCTGGTGGATTTCTCAAACCTTAGGTATCGCTACTTAGCATAGGTAGCACTCCTCATCCCAGATTCCTCGTGATCACTATTGTTTACAAACATTCAGTTGGAATTTTGGTTGATAGCGAACCCCCTGTCTCTTGAACCATGGTCCGGAATGGCTGTGGCAGCGGCTGATATATGCTCAAAATAATTGCATGCTTACATAAGGTGCTGTTCTCGTGTACTTGTTCCTTGTGCCTCGTCTCACTCTTCACAGCTGCCTGCATTAATTATGTGGGCCCTTGTGAACAGCGATTTCAGTTCGGACAGATGGGTATTTTCCCTGATCTGAACACATTTTGTTTTATGGTCTTTTGTTATGTGTTGGTTTTACTATGTTAACCTTCTCTTTTGTTTGCATGTCTTCTTCTTAGCTTTTCCTTGTTCCCCACCCCTCCATCACCTGTCCACTTGGGATGCCCTCTTAGGCCGGTTACCGGCGTCATCAGGTAAGCAGGATACACCACGCCTTACAACACGGTCCCCTTGAATGTGGTTACTTTGAATGCCCAGGGCCTGAACATTCCTCAGAAACGTTCCAAAGCTTTCAGGTTTTTCCAATCCCAAAAGGCCCATACAGTATGTATACCAAGAAACTCACTTTACAGCCCAACACATGCCGAAATACTTTAGTCCTCATTACCCACAGGTATAAAATGCCCCAGCTGCAACTAAACAAAGGGGAATGCTAATTGCATTCCACCGATCCACCCAATTCTCCCTCACCAAAAGCATCAGCGACCCCGAAGGCCATTATCTGATTCTTATTGGGTTTCTGATGGACACTGAGATTACCATTGTGTCATACTATGCCCCAAATAAAAATCCATGCCCCTTTCTATCACATCTAATGCAAATGGTCTCATAAATTAAATGGGGGTCCCTCAACATCTGTGGGGACGCAAACTCGACTCTAAACCCCATATTAGATAAGACTCCCTATGATTAATCAGTGAACAAATGAAAGCCAACTTTCTCTCATATTTTGTTTAAAAATAATTTGGTTGATACGTGGAGGGAAGTTAACCTGACAAAAAAAAAAGATACACACGCTACTCATATCCTCATAAAGTCTTTACGCGTATTGATCACATTTTTGTCACTAACGGTCTAGCGCCCAAAATCCTATCGTCCCGTATCATCCCGGTTCCCTGGTAGGACCACTGCATGGTTCTCACCTCTCTGGCCTCACCAATACCAAGTTCTCATTATTGCACATGGATCCTTCCCGAACATATTCTAAAACATCCATCTCATAGATTTGACATAGAAACAGCCCTTAAAGAATATTTTTCCTTAAATGCTACGCCTGACATAAATCCACTCCCTTGCTGGGAAGCACAGAAGCCCGTCTTAAGAGGTACATTCCAGCGACAAGTGGCTCTATTCAAACGTGAGAGTAAACAGCTTGAGCAAAAGCTCGAAACAGAATTTGAGGCATGTTACAATGATTTTACCCGATGCCCATCCCCACGTGCTAGAGCTAAATTAGATAATGCGCGACTCGCTTATGACCTATTTCTGACTGATAATGCTGAGAAATCCCTCATTCGTTCCAAGCATAACCATTTCATGAAGGCCAACAAGCCTGACACCCTTCTAGCCCGAACCTTAAGAAACATCAATAAACCTAACAAACCCATCCGCTTGAAGATGACTAAGAACTATCTGACCAGCAATCCTCTTAAGATTCTCAGTGAATTTAAATTGCATCTAGCCAATTTATATAAAGCAGAAGACAGCTTCAATCCCTCAGTGGCAGATAATTTATTTTTGCAGATTCATCTCCTGAACCTGACCGAGCCAGAAAGGGCTAGCCTGGAGGAAAACATTACTGTAGAAGAAATAAAATTTGCCATTCAAGGACTGAAACTCAATAAACGCCCGGGCCCTGATAGGTTCTCTACCATATATTATTGCATATTCTCTGACTTCCTCTCCCCACATTTGGTGACGGCCCTCAATGGTATTCTAAAAGGATACTCCTTTAGACGAGAGTCAGTTACGGCGCTCATATGTACAGTCCTGCTCACCATTATTGGCACCCCTTTATGTTTTGCATAACTGAGTGAATGTCTTCAGAAATAAATGGAAATGTACCAAATTTATATCAGCAGGATCTTTTAATTGGAGGTCCAAAGTAATTTAACAAAGACAATTGTTATTTCAACATAGATATTGTAATTATAAAGAAAAAACAGAAAACCAGCATGTGCACTAATATTGGCACCCCTCCTTAATATTTGGTTGCACACCCTTTGGCAGCGATGACAGCCTCCAAACGTTTCTTATATCCATCGATAAGCTTCTTGCACTTCTCGGGTGGCATTTTCTCCCACACTTCCTTTGCAATATGCTCAAGCTCTTGAACATTTGCAGGGTTCCTTTCTCCAATGGCAGTTTTCAGCTCCCCCCAAAGATTTTCAATTGGATTGAGATCAGGACTCATTGCTGGCCATTTTAAAACAGTACATTTTTTCCCTTTCAACCATTCTGGAGGTTAAT
>BLSH010524417.1:421666-443754 GCA_018402905.1 Glandirana rugosa | reverse complement strand
AAAATGAATTCTCATCATCCGTAAATGCGACCACTTTTGCGCAAACCAATCAATAAACGCCGATTGCGATTTTTTTTATCGCAAATATGATGAAGAATATAAATCGGCCAAAAACGGTGAAAAAAAATGTTTTTTTATATTTTTTTTTTGGATTTGTATTTTAGCAAAAAGTAAGAAATTTGGGTTTTTTTGCAAAATTGTCGCTCTTCTTTTGTTTATAGCGGCGATCAGAAATGACGCAGAGGTGATCAAATACCACCAAAAGAAAGCTCTGTTTGTGGGAAAAAAAGGACGCAAATTTCGTTTGGGTGCAACGTCGCACGACCGCGCAATTGTCAGTTAAAGCGACGCAGCGCCGAATCGCAAAAAGGGCTCCGGTCCAAAAGCTGGAAATCCTTCCGGGGCTGAAGTGGTTAAACAGCATTTTTCTTCTTTGTAAGTTTTGCTCAGTTTAACTGCATTACTTTGTATGCATCATACAGAAATACCACTTCACAGGCTGGGCATCCCCAGATCTGTTATTTAAAGGAATTTGGCATTTTAATGTTTCACTTTAAGAATTCAAATAGATTTTTTTAAATGTTCCTTCCCTAGGGCAGTGCCCAGTCCCCCATGCCATTTGTTTAACAAGCCCATGTTTATTAGCCTAGAAAATGGGCATCACTAATTTCCGAGATATATCTCCCATTGGCTTTAATGTGGTTCAGATTCTGCACCCAAACTTATCCTGATTCTGAACCCATGTATTCGGCTCATAACTAGTAGCAAAGATTAGGTGCTAACTCTATTGAAATTGGAAGAAGGATGAATTTCAGTCTGTAAATGTACAATTTCATATTTCTTCCCCCTCAACTCTTGCATGATTGCAATTAAGTTTTTCAAAAGAAACCAAGTACTGACATACAGGTTTACAGTTTTATTATTAAAAAGATCTTTCATTTTGGCCAGACAATGGTGTTGATTTATTAAAGACTAATACACTGTGCACTTTGAAAAGTGCAGTTGCACTCTGGAAGAGCAGCTCCGGAGATTATTAAATGAGCAGAAGCTCTTCTGACTTCCATCCTCCAATCATATGCAAGCAAAAATGCTATTTTTTAATTTTACCTGCATGGGATTGGGTACTCTTTGCAAAGTGAAGCGTTACCTCATTTACTAAGCTCTGGAGCAACTGCACTTGGCAAAGTGCACAATCTATTTGCCTTTAGTAAATCAACCCCAATGTGTGTTACACAGACCTATGTTAGCCATAATGAACACATAGGTTCTTTTGGCTTTGCATTACTGCTTTCTGGGTCAACTCCCAGCTCACTGGACTATTGTAGTCGTACTTATTCCCCATCTAATAAAGAGGCTGCAGCAAGAGAGGTGACACATCTCGCTACACTTTATCACATGCAGCACAGCACGGAGGTCAGCTCCTCCATACATACTACAGATTCCACTGCTATTTTGATCACTCTCGGTCACCCTCTTAGTGGAGACACATGACCTGGACGGTTGAAGCCCTGCCTGTCTGTCCCTTTGCTTGCGGTTTGGTGGCCATCTCAGCTCCCGGGCCAGACACCTTTCCTCGCCCTGGATTCATGCACACCATACATCAATCGCTTCATCTTTTATGTATCAAGCATCCGCCCCTGAGGAAGTGTTATATACACGAAACGCGTCGGGCATCTAGGATGTGGTTATGTGCCTTATGGGTTTTTTCTTGAAAGAATCAATTACATTGATATCAACTAGACTCTTTTCAATCATGTATCAACCAATCAATTTTTTATATGTGTCGTACAGCATTGCTATATGGGTGTATGTATATATATGATTTTATACAATTTACTCTATCAATTTCAATCTACTGTTGATGTTGCCATTTTTGATTCATGTACAGTTATGAATGTTTATAATTATGCCATGCCTGTGAGCATGTATATCCTTGGTTGTGTATCGGACCAATGATTCTTGACGCTACTATGTACTTATTTTCCAATAAATATTCATACTATATACCTCATTGGTTAATTGCCTCATCTAAAGTCCCAACTCCCCTCATTTTCTACATGTTGTTGTGTTATAATGTTAAAGCATTGAGGAAAAATCTTACCAATGATGTAAAGATAGAAATAAATATCTGACGGATATTTTAACTTTTTTTTGCACTATACTAGGGCACAAGGCAAATTGCCCAACACTGCTTGTCAGGCTTCACTTTGGTGGCTTGAAATGCACATGAGTACAGCTCTGTATAGCATTGGACTTGTGACTCAGACACAAAGTTTGGTCACTGTTCTGCAAATGTTCTTTGTCTTTCATTTTGTTAAGATGCCAAACAAAAATAAAAATACACAGTGTATTGCAATTGAAAAAAAAACATAATAAGTATGCCTTTCATCTGAACAATGATGTATTAATAACTGTAGCATTGATTTGGATATCGCTGTTGTATCTCCTGTGGCACTGATCTGATGAAGTATAATTACTTTATCTGCTATGGGCTTGTTATAGACATTGTTCTTTATCTACTAATGCATTGATCCCAGCATTATTGATTCTACTATAGCATTGATGTACATGTCATTTTAAAGTAAAACTTTAAGAAAAGACACAATTTGATAATAAATAAGCCAGAAGAAAGCCCTGCTTTCCTGTGTTTGGTGGTGCATCATATAGCAGCAAAGCAAATAATAAATATCAGTTTTTGACCTACTACCAGTGGCTGCCCTGCCACCGCCCCCTATCCATGCTCCCGGCCCCTTTCAGGACGCCAGGTGCATGGATTCCTATGGCAGGGGTGTTTTTTGGCTTGATTAGAGCCAGAGGCTCTAATAGGCTTCAAAATAGGATGGGCTCGGGCGCAGAGAGTGTGCCCCGATCCCACCCAATGGTGTGACCATAGCAAATTCATTTTTGCTATGTTAACACTACAGTGCCTCCCTGCCAAGCTGGAGGCAGGTCGTCAGACCTGTTTTACGATTGGCCAAAGCGCCAGGTGAACCTACTGGATGCCTAGTGCTTTGGCAGAAGAGGAGACACAGAGCAGAGGACCGAGGAAGCATAAGGAGCGGACACCTCTGTCACCGCTGCTGCCCACTGCCCACACTGTGGAGGAGTTAGGAGACACAGTGACAGGAGGAGAGGACAGTGGATACCACAGCCCAGTAAGTGCAGATCCCACAAGGGGGTGCCAGTGTGTCACTGAAGCAGCGAGCCCTGCGTGAAGTGGTTGGGGGGTGCTGTCAGTGCAAACTGTGAGCTGTGTACCCTCATCTGTAATGCTGACCTATATACCCTATCTGTAATGCTGACCTATATACCCTATCTGTAATGCTCCTATGAACCCTATCTGTAATGCTGACCTATATACCCTATCTGTATGCTGCCCTATATACTCTATCTGTATGCTGACCTATATACCCTATCTGTAATGCTGGGCTATATACCCTGATTTGTGAGGCTGAGCTATATACTCTGTACTGTGATGCTGAGCTGTATACTATGTCCTGTGATTCTAGGGCTGTATACTCTGTCCTGTGATTCTGGGGCAGTATACACTGTCCTATGATTCTGGGGCTGTATACAAGTGGAATACAGGGGACGGAGTGGGTGGATTCTATAAGGGGTGGGGCTTGTGAGAAGTGGGAGGGGTCAAAAGGAAGGGTGGGTCTGGCCCCCCATCCTAAAACTTCACCAGCCGCCACTGTCTACTACAGCACCTTATGTTAAATGAGTCTCTCTTGTCACAGAAGTCTTGCTAATGTTGTATCATTAATGTGGCAAAAAATGCTATCGTAAAAATTGTGCAAAGGGGCTATTTCCAACTGATATATTTTTTTAATACACTTGCTGCCAATTATTTGTATTTTACTGTAGTTTAGACATAAACAGAAAGCGACTATGGAGATGATTTATTAACGGGAACAAATTGCTAGCTCAGAAAGCCTGGGGGTGACTTTCAGCAAATATATGTGAAGTTTTCAGAGGCCTTGCAAGAAAGCAAGATACATGCTGGGCAGTGTGTATTTGTTTACTTAAGACTGATCAAATGCTAGAACTTTTAGACTACAGTCTGTCACAGAGGGGACAGGTTATGATGCTAAAGTAGAACTCCAAGCAAACAGCTAAATACACAGATTAAATATATATAAATTAGTTGATTTACTTGCCAAGGGGTATGTATTTCTGTCCATCCAGTATTGAGATCTATAGAGCATTGCCATGCATCTCTGCCTTGCAGGACAGAAGACCTGATTTTTCTCTTCTGAGGTTCAATTACACCTACGTGCCTTGTACAACCCCCATCCTGTGACTGGACAGTAAAAAGAAACAGCAGTCTTTTGAGCTCATTTCTCGGTCACTCTTCTCTCTGTCACTCTGCTCTCTGACCCTATCAGAATGTCCCGTGTTAGCTCTCAAGTACTGCAACCAAATTGATAGTCTTCTTGAATTGTTTCTCCTTCCCCCAGCCTGAGCCCTGACATATAGAGGATTGCAAGCGGCTGATCCTAAGTCAAATTTGTATATTTTGTATATCTGCCTAGAGTTCAGCTTCAATGATGCACTTTAACTATCTCAATACTGAACACTTTTACCCCCTTCCTGCCCAGGGCAATTTTCAACTTTCAGTGCTGTCATACTTTGAATGACAATTGCGCAGTCATGCAACACTGTACCCATGTGAAATTTTTATAATGTTCTCCAGAGAAATAGAGATTTCCTTTGGTGGTATTTAATAACCACTGGGGTTTTTATTCTTTGCTAAAAAAAATAAGAAAACACTGAATATTTTGAAAAATTTTTTTTTCCTTTCTTTTATAACATTTTTCAAATAAATAATCTTTCTTCATACATTTAGGCAGAAATGTATTTTGCTACATTTCTTTGGTGAAAATAACCAAAATCAGTGTTCATTATTTAGTCTGGACTGGTATATACAGTATATGTACTGACAGACTCTATACTTGAGGCCTGAAAAATCCAAGAACAGTACAAATATACCCCAAATGACCCTTTGAAACTTAGATAGCCCAAGGTATTTAGTAAGAGGCATGGCACATTTTTTGTCATCATTTTTGGGAAAATTAAGAAATTTAAAAAAATATTTGTTTAATCATTTTTATTTTTTACATACTGTCTCCATTGCAGTACAACATCATCAACTTGTGTGGCAGTGAGCAGGGACACTGAATAGTGACAGTATGTAAAAAACAAAACAAAAAAGCAAACATTTTTGAATATTTTCTTTTTTTTTTTTAATTTTTTAAAATATTTTTTTTCTTTTTCCCCCTTCTTTTTTACATACTGTCACATTAGCATTGCAGTGTTACCATAATAACACTGTACTACTCTGGGGAGGTGATAATAATTTTTTTTTTACACAGTGAATGCTTATAGCAGCACATTTCACTGCTATAAGCAAGCATTTTTACTGAATGAAATAGATTTATTCAGTGTGCATTCCTGTGATCAGCTGTAATTGGTCACAGCTAATCACACGGTACAAATGGGCTATGATTAACCTTGTCTGTACCATGTGATCACAGTGACCAATTACAGCTAGCAACACAAACACAATTGTACATAAAAATGGCATGAATCAAAGCCATTCATTATTTACAATTGTCATGTGATCTACTGTGATTGGTTATAGCAATCACATGGTACCAGCAACGGGCCGGTATACTGATCAGTATTCTGCTGTGTTTGGTGGACAAAGCGGGTGACAGATCAAGCCGGAGCACCCGCGTGAAGTGTGTTCTGGGAAGGACGTCATATGACATCCACTCAGAACAACAAAGCTAAGGATGCATACAGAGAGCTCAGAATACCTGCTGGTGATTTAAATTTTTCTTCCAGGCATACCTGTAGTGTTCCAGTCTAACCCACTTTCTTAAGTTTAAATACTTTGTATGTCCAGTGCTACATGTTGAAATTCACACAATATTATATAATTGGTGGATTTATTATGTTGTCAAAAAGAAAGCTGTATTAAATCTGAACCAAAGAATAGTCTCAAGATGATACAACTGAAGCTCCCAATATCTTATTTACTGTATCATGCTGATCTTCATGTCACATTAAAAAAGGCACCGAGTAACTGTGTAAAGAGTGTAGACTTCACCACATCAGCCCCAGAAGGATTTACCCCCTTCATGACCAGAGCACTTTTTGCAATTCTGAAATGCGTCACTTTAACTGACAATTGCATGGTCGTGCGACGTTGTACCCAAACAAAATTGACGTTCTTTTTTCCCCATAAATAGAGCTTTCTTTTGGTGATATTTGATCATCTCTGAGTTTTTTATTTTTTGCTTTATAAACAAAAAAAGAGCGTCAATTTTGAAAAAAAAACAATATTTTTAACTTTTTGCTATAATACATATCCAAAAAAATATAAAAAAAAATGTATTTATCAGTTTAGGCTAAAATGTATTCTACATATTTTTCTACCTATTTTTGGTAAATAAAATTGCAATATGTTTTTATTGATTGGTTTTCGCAAAAGTTATTGCATTTACAAACCATGAGAATTGATTTATGGTGTTTTTATTATTATTTATTTTTTTTACTAGTAATGGCAGCATTCTGCGGTTTTTAGCGAGACTGCGATATTGCGGCGGACAGATCGGACACTTTTGACATTTTTTTGGGGCCATTGACGTTTTTATACAGTGATCAAATCTAAAAATAGCCACTGATTACTGTATAAATGTCACTGGCAGGGAAGGGGTTAACCTGCATGGGGCAATCAAGGGGTTAACTGTGTTCCCTCAGCGTGTCCTAACTGTTGGGGGCTGGGCTGGCAGGGGCATGACAGATCTAATTGATCCCGATGACAGGAATCAGTAGATCACTGTCATGCCATCTGACAGAACGGGGAACCGCTGCTTCTGTATTAGGCGATTGCGGGTTGCCGGAAGACATCGAGTCCACCTGACCTACGGCCACACTCAGGGAGCGTGCGGCGGACATGAAAGCATGCCGACAGCGGCATGCTCCCACCCACTAGCTGCTGCCTGCGTGAATTGCCATTTATAAACAGTGATTCATGCTTCGCTGCCACTCTGCAGCAGTCTGTACGCGAGCCCGTCGGGAACTGGTTAAAAATATATTTTTACTTTTGCAATCAAATTTGAGAAAACCTCACTATACGTTTGTTTTATATGCCTTTTGCCAAGCTAATCCTTATGTGGTATAAAAACATACACTGAGTAACTTTTGTAGTCATATTTGATAAAACCACCACAATATGTTTGCTTTGTGTTCTATTTTCAAAGCATGCCTAAAAAAAGAATAATTTTTCTAATTTTTTTTGGTGTTTCTGGAGAGAAAGTGTCATGGCTAACTGCAAACATTTCTCAGCTAGCATGATTTGTCCCAATAGGACCTAGGGACTGACTGAGTTCAGCTCCTAAACATTTGTTAACGCAGGCTGTGTTCAAATCAGTACAGCTGTACAGCTGATGAGATATCTACCTTCAAACAAAGTTAATTATGATAAACACAGATTCCTAGCCCTCAAAAACAAAAAGAGACAAGTAGAATTGTTGGCTGAGTTCCAAAAAAAGAGCATCTAGAAAAAGGTAAGCTACCATTTTTAAATAATTTGTTAAAGTCATGCCATGCGAATGGGAACATTTACCAGATATAAAGTAGGTATAATCCCAAATTGGGTGCAAAAGCTCCTCAGAGACCTTGCAGGGCATTGCGTTCCACTTTTAATTTATTGAAAAATTACAAAATAATGTACTTATTTTATGCAACATTTAACAATGTAACCGTATAACTCGGTGGAATTACAAATCAGAGAAGGCATAGTTATCTTGAAAAGAAGATTATTGCTATATCATTGCTGCACTTTTTTTTATCTATTGTCATGGTGACCTTATATAATTATTCTATGCCACATTATAGGGCTGACTACCTATGGACCTCAAAACAACTGAATTTCAGTATACCATAAACCTCTTTTCAATTAATTCTCTACTTTTGGCACCTGATCATCTTGCGGCTTTTCCTAATTAACGCTATGCCCATCTGTTTAAATTGAAATGTCTCACAGTAGAGGAGTTTAAATTGTTTTTTGGGCTTTACAATTAACATGGGGCTTCCAAAAAAAACAATTACATGTTTACTGGTCCACCACCCCATCCACCACATGCCATTTATTCAGCTGTAATAACCAGGTCATGCTATGACATGATCATGTGCTTCCTGCATTTCAGTGCCCTCCTTGAGCCCCACCTGGCCATGACAAACTATCCAAAATCTGCTGAATTTTATGTCCCTGACCAAAACATCCATGTGGACAAGTCCCATGTCCAGTTCACTGGCTGGCTGGGAATCAAGCAATACATTCCTAGTAAAAAGGCCAAGTATGGATAAGGTATGGATATTTATATGTGACTAGGCTGTAAAAAGGTCTCACATGTGTGGTATTGCAATACTTAGACTACTTTCACACTGGGGAGGGGCGGTAGCGGTAAATCGCTGCTAATTAGCGGCACATTTACCACTATTATGCAGACGGTAGCGGGTTGCTTTTAACCCCCAGGGGGTTAACCAGGGGTTAAAAGCACCACCGCACCAAAGATGCGGCTTGCAGGTCTTTTCTTCCCGTCCTGCAAGCTCACAACCCCAATGTGAAAACACTCAGGCTTTCATACTGGGGAGAATGGGGGCAGAGTTTTTCAGGTGCACAGGCGCTATTTTTAGTACCGCAGCGCCTGATAAAACATTCCGGTGTGAAAGGTGTCTTAGAGGAGTAGCAGAATGTATATTGGTGTGTAATTGCAAGTAGCCATATGCCGTGTGAGAGAAATAACTTAATTTGACAATTTTGTGAAAAAAAAGCACATTTTATTTAATTTCTTTATTTTCCGAAGAATTGTGGGAACAATTACAACTTTAAAAAAGCTCATCATGCCTTTTACTAAATACCTTGTACTGTCTACTTTCCAAAAAGGGGTCATTTGAGGGGTATTTGTACTGCCCTGGCATTTAAGGGCTTCAAGAAATGAGATAGCAGCCAGTGCATCAGGATTGATCAATTTTCAATTTTATGCACCAAAGAAATGTAGCAGCATAAATTGTGGCTGAAATTTATGAAGAAAAATACTTATTTGCAATAATGTTTGGTATTTTTTCTCTTATATCGCAAAAAAATAAAAAACTTAATGGTGCTTAACTGCCACCAAAAGAAAGCTCTATCTGTCTTAAAAAATGATAAAAATGTTTGGGTATAGTGTTGCATGACTGAGTGTCATGGAACACAGCCTGAAGACCTGTGTAGAACAGCTGTTCCTCTGTGCAGGTGTGCACGCGGTAGGTGCGCGCATGGGTGCGTGCACATGCATGACAGCCATGGTGCCAAACAACCTATTTAAACTGGACAGCATCGTGTAGCCGGAGCTGGCATTTCTATAACGTATCCTGTGTCCCCGGCAATCATAATCGGAGTATTTCCTGTTCCTGTGACCCCAGCTTGGCCCTTGATTACTCTTGCTTTCTGCCTGCACTGACCCCAGCTTGTCCACGACCACTCTTCTGCCTGCTCCCTGTGTACCACGCTGCCTACTGATGACCCTGCCTGTGCCTGACAACTCTATGCCTGCTCACCCTGTGCTGCTTTGACCGACCGTTACCGACCCAGCCTGTACCACCATTCTATCATCTCTGCACGAGCCTTGTAAGGACTCAACCACGCTTGCATCTGTAACCAGTCAAGCCCTCGTGCCATCCTGCACTCTCAAGCCTCCTGTTCCCACTTTCAAGGGTTCCCAAATCAGGATTGTAAGAGAGGTTGTTCCCTGCACAAACCAGACTCCACCATCAGGTGCGTGACACTGAGTAATTGTCATTCAAAGTGTAAGAGCCTTGGCTTGGGCAGGAAGGGGGTAAAAGTGTCCGGTATTGAAATGGTACACTCTTATCAAGTGGTATTGCTATACTGATATATATATATATATATATATATATATATATAAGAAACCTTCATCTTTAATACTTTATTATAAGATTTTGCATTGCGTGTTCTTATCAGACCAAAAATGTATGTATGCTCACAGACATACATTTACTTAGACAGACAATGTGCAGCATTATATAATAATGAAACAAAAATTATAATAATTGCAATTATAGTGATGAATTAAAGAGATGTATAAGGTTTAGACAACAGAACACAAGGCTTTACGCTAGGCTTAAACTTGACTACCCATGAGCTAATAAATTTCTCATTCAGAACCACCGAACCTAAAACATCTGCCTGTCTTCTGTTACTTAACTACATTACATAGACCCAGTCTCTTCTGGAAGAAAAAAAATATCTTCTAGAAAAAATTCTGTGTGTGATAACAAGGATTTTTGACACTTAATACCCCAAAGGGAATTTGTTACATAACTCTGTCTCCATCCAAACCAATGCTTGACCTTAATGCCTTGCATGCAAAAATCAAAGTCTGTATAGATGTAGAGGTCAATAAACTTCAGAACTTTCAAGCCAGTTTACTACAGATAAACATAGTACAGGTCAGTATACTGCTGTGGTGACACTTATAAATACAATTCAATTTTGTAATAGTATAGGAAGTTGTATAGTTACTATAGTTAAATTATTGTGCTACACATTGGATCTTCTTTTTTGTACATTGTCAGTTGTTTCTGTCATTCTAGGTAGGACAAATATCTTTCTTGAACTTTGTTTTTTTTTTTGCCTTGTACGATTATTCTCATACCTACCAATTATTGCTACATTTTTCCCTCACAGTTCTTTAGAAGTTTAGCAAGTACAGTAAAACCTTGGATTGCGAGCATAATTCATTACGGAAACATGGTTGTAATCCAAAGCACTCGGATATAAAAGCAAATTTCCCCATAAGAAATAATGGAAACTCAGATGATTCATTCCACAACCATTTATTCATAAGTCCTCCAGTTTATGGTCCATATAAAAAGATTATAGCGATGTGACCAGGTTGTGTAACCATAAAATGTCTATCCACAAATGGCAGCTTGCACAAGGGGATTAGAAGCAAAACCCAGTAGGAGCTACAGAGTATAAAAAATAATAAAAGCGCCTCTAAGTGTAGCAATATGGTTACATTTGATGAAGGTACAACATTTAGCAAATCATGTGGTTGATGATTAAAAGAAGCACATGTAAGTATGCAGGCATCCATGGGTAAAGCTGTGAACATAGACCATCCTTCGCACCGCCGGCTCTTCCCGCTGTCAGTCTGCAATCGTAACCGGGAAGACTATCCTGCAGTAGAGCGATCTGAAAGTGAGGCATGAAGCACTCATGGAGTGCAGCATGGAAGGGATGACATTGATGGTGGTGCGGAGGATGGTCTATGAGGATAGCTTTACTCCGGATGCCTGCATACTTAGATGTGCCTGTTTTAATCATCAACCATGTGAGTTGCTAAATGTTGTACCTTTTGTACCTTTTATACTCAGTTGTGACGTGACGCTACTTGTACAGTATATCAAGACATTGCTTGTTAATCAAGACAAGATTTATAAAAAAAAATAGCTTGTCTTGCAAAACACTCTCAAACCAAGTTACTCTCAATCCAAGGGTTTACTGTAGATAATTTAGTACATCTTGCAATGTAGCACTTGTTATACAGTATCTTGCTTTATATTTTACTAAGTTTCTATGTTTTGCTTGCAATGCATACTTCTTTTCTTCAGTCAACAACATTGCTGAATGGAGATCTGTACTTACAAAGCAGGGGAGTATGTCAGACCACTTGAGGGAGAACACTGTGCTCACAAAGAGTGCAGGAGCCTCTGTCTTCATTCAGATGCTGGCATCCTAATGTTCAGGATTGCACTGGAGTTCAATTACATGAAAAATAATACTAAGACATTGTAAAACTTAACATCCACCATTGGTCTATTTTAATTGAAAGAAAGCACAGTTGGGCTTTGAAGAGTATATTTCTGTTGATCTCTGTCATGAGATAAAAATGAAATGCATAGTGTTTCAATGTTCTATGACAACAGCATAAAAAACTTTTTCCTGTCGTATCATGGCAGCATACACATGGGTTGTGACTCCGCCCCCACAACCTGATAGGATCCTGATAGGATCTCATAGCTAGATTGATCGACTCGGCTCCCCTTACCGCCATCGCCCCAGCCGGTTTCAGCCTCTTTCGGTTTGGAAGTCCTGACCTGTACAGTCTCTAAACGAGCTTATGGTAGGAATCTCCACTCTGATGGTCTCGGGGTAAGAATGTCTGGCATCATACAAGCCTTAAACAGGCTTAAAGTTTTTGCAGCGGTCATCCTGTTTTCTAGCACTCAGGTGTTTCTTCTGGTCCCTATAGTCCTCCGATCACTCTGCCAATTTCCAAGATGGCGCCGGTGGCTTCTGGCTGCATCTGAGCATGTGCGAGCGGAAGTGACGTCATGGGCAGGGCTGGCGCCAGTTTCCAAGATGGTGCCGGCTCCCTCTGAGGGCATCTGAGCATGTGTGAGCGGCGCATCACTTCCGGTGCGACGGCGGTGGATTTAAAAGTGCTCAGATGACACTTTTCTGGCTTGCTGCTACAGCCCTGACGCCGTTGGACCTACTGAAGCGACTACTCCTATCTAAGCACCATACTTGCTGGCATACCTTCACAACTCAGGTAAGCGTGGCTATCCCTACATGGTGGTGGGTTTTATTCTTACTGTTCCCTTTTCTATCCTCTGGTTTTGACCCTTCTATACTGGGTTACTGTAGGTACCCTAGGTGGAAGCTTCCTCACTCCTCATGGAGACCGCTGCCCCGGTAGACCATCCGCAACCTAATAGGTAAGGGGGAGGGACGGAAGACTGGTAAGTAGTGAAGTCTCATGAAAAAAGAGAGCATTGCCACTAACTCTGCCTTATTGGTCAGCCCTACCAGATCCGCAAGGTCATCGGGATTAAGACGGAGGGATCACTCGGAGCACAGAAGAAGTCGCTCCAGATCCTCAAGGCATCGCCACTCAGACCATAGAGGCTCCCCTCCTAGGCACCGTACCTCCTCTAGTAGCCATCACTCCAGACCAGCCCATGACTCATGCTGGATATGCGGAGCAAAGGCACTCCAGTGGAGGTTGGCATGTCGCTCTTTCTTTGATGAAGCAACAAGGGAGAAGGAGTCAGACGTCAGGGAAGTAACTGACATAATTCAAAAGACAGTTCGAGATTCCATCCTGCAGGAGACGCTCCCTTCAGACAAGGCAGTCCCTAGCACCTCAGACATGCAAGTGCCTTTAAGTTTGGGTAGTTCTTCAGATAGTGAAGAAACGGAAGCCTTTGTAGGCTTTAACTTTGCATTAGTGGAGCCATTTGCCAAATCGGTAAAAAAGGCTATTAGTTGGGAGGAAACCGAAGAACCTCCATGGAAAACAAAGAAATACTTTCCGAACTTAAAAAATGATCCAGAATTCTTCCCTTTCATTGAAGAATTGGAGTTAATTAAAGAGGAGTGGCAGAAACCGGATAAAAAGTCTAACCTTAATAACAGGCTGACAAGCTTTATCCGCTTAAGTATTCCAGCGTAAAAACGCTGATACACGCACCAACAGTGGATGCGTCTCTCATGCGTCTTGCCAGACATGTTACGCTTCCCCTGGAGGATGTGGTAACCTTTAGAGACGTATTAGATCATAAGATCGATCAAGATCTAAAGAAGGTGTACTCAGCAGCAGGTGGTGCCTGCCAGCCAGCCGTTACTTTAGCGGCAGTGGGGAGAGCTATCTCCAGCTGGTCAACCAGCATTGAAAAGATGTTGCAGGAAGGAGCAGAACAGGAGAAGATAGTGACAGCTCTCCAGGAACTTAGTCTGGCAGGAGACTTTGTGGCAGAAGCCTCGGTGGATACCATAAGGTCCTCAGCAAGAGCAATGCTGGCCTCAGTAATGGCTCAAAGGGCTTTGTGGTTGAAGCCGTGGTCAGCGGATCCGGCAGTCAAACTGTTGTAAAATTCCCTACGATGGAGCCAACCTCTTTGGGGAAAAACTGGATTCCGCAATATCAAAAGTCACAGGCGGGAAGTCCGGCCTAATTCCATCAGATAGAAGGCCAAAGCAGCAGAGAGCCCAGTCATTTAGGAAAAATCTTCCGGATAGATACCGAGAAGCGAAATCTTACAAACCTGGAAGGGATTACAAAATAAACTGGAAAGGTCCACAAGCATCCTTTCTGAAGTTTCAGAAACAAAATTCCTCCACTCAAGAACAGCCAAAGCCCTTTTGAGGGCGCGCCCGCACTGTCTGCACCGGTCGGAGCAAGATTACAGCAATTTGCGCAGGTATGGGCGGAGAAGCTAACAGATCCATGGACTGTGTCCACCATTCAACTGGGACACAGGTGGAAATTCAAAGGGCATACTCTGGGAGACCAGTATCATCCAACTCGATTACCATCATCTCAGGAGAAGTGGACACTCTTGTGTTCATATGTGCAGGAACTACTCCTGAAACAGGCGATAGTAGAAGTACCACCCGAACAAAGGGGAAAAGGATTCTACTCTCCCCTGTTTCTCGTAAAGAAGAAAACAGGAGACCTTCGTCCAGTACTAGACCTAAAAAGGCTCAACGAGAAAATCCAAATCCAGTCATTAAAAATGGAGAGTCTTCAGACAATTCTGCCAGCGATAGACGTCGGCGACTGGATGCTTTCTGTAGACTTGGCAGACGCATATCTACATGTACCCATTCACCCCATGTTTCGGAGGTACCTGCATTTTTCAGTGAACCACCAGCATTTCCAGTTCCGGAGTCTAACCTTCGGTATATCTACGGCACCAAGGACCTTTACCAAGGTACTCTTTCCCCTAATAGCTCTCCTGAGGGAACAGGAACTGAGAATTTACCACTACCTGGACGATATTCTACTCTTAGCATCCGACCATGCATCTCTCATCCAGCATCGAGACATACTGATCAACACACTACAACAGTTTGGGTGGTTAATAAATTGGAACAAAAGCCAACTGCAACCAACACAGAAAATGGTCTTCCTAGGCGCAGAACTGGACACAAAACTAAACAAAGTTCAGCTACCTCAAGAAAAGGTGGCCCACTTGGCTCAAAAAATGAGGAAAGTATTGGAAGCAACATCACTACCAGCAAGAGTCTGCCTCAGCCTCCTAGGGTCCATGTCGGCTACCGATGGTCAAATGGGCACAGTGGCATATGAGGACATTCCAGAATTCATTCCTACGTCAGTGGAATGGAAAGTCAGTGACCCAACCAATCCTCATCCAGGGAGAAGTAAAGCAGTCAATATGGTGGTGGACCCATGCACACAACCTCGGGAGATTCAAACACATAGTCCCTCCTGTCCAGGAAGTAGTAACTACCGATGCCAGTATGAAAGGATGGGGAGCGCATTATCAAGGCACAGCGACTCAAGGTCAATGGCAGTTTCAGGCTCAAGGAATCGTCTCCAATGTGCTGGAGTTAAGAGCAGCCTTCCAGGCCCTATTAGCCTTTGGCCCATCCCTACGGGGAGGGAGGTGCTCTTACGGCTGGACAACAAAACCGCAGTAGCCTATATTCAAAGACAAGGGGGCACAAGGAGCCGTACCCTTCTGGAGGAGGTTCGTCCTATCCTAGAATGGGAACAAGTGAATCTGGCGGACCTGAAGGTGGTTCATGTCCCAGCAGTCCAGAATCAGATAGCCGACAGCCTAAGTCGCAGCTTCCTTTCAAACAACGAGTGGTGCTTAAGTCACCAAGCATACTCGCTCATAACACAGACCTGGGGTCTCCCAGACATAGACTTGGCAGCGACACCAGCAAACACCAAGTGCACAAGGTATCTCACAAGAGCAGTATGCCCGACAGCAGAAGGGGTGGACTGTCTTCAGCACCCATGGTAGTTCCAGCTGGGGTACATATTTCCTCCTACTCCCTTAATCTCGGGATTCCTGTGGAAGCTCAAAAGAACATCAGCCATCGTCCTGTCGGTAATTCCCTACTGGCCGCGGAGGCCATGGTTCACCATGCTTCTCCAGCTAAGTACGAGAGACCCTCTACCTCTGCCGGTAGTTCCGGATTTACTCTCCCAGGGCCAGTTTCTCCACCCAGCACCAGAGAAGCTACACCTGATGGCCTGGAGGCTGAAAGGTCAAGGCTGCTAGCTCATGGGCGTTCCCGAAAAGTAGTGCAGACACTGCTCCAAGCCAGGAAGGCAACGACCAATAAGGTCTACAATGCAGTCTGGAAAAGATTTTCATCCGTGGCCCTGGAACAATCCTGGGACGCCTCATCTCCCAGCATCCCTCAAATCTTGGACTTTCTCCAAACGGGGCTGAAAAAGGTCAGAGCTCAAGCACGCTGAGAGTACAAGTCTCAGCACTCTCGGCCATGACAGGTATCAGGCTGGCCATGCAACCGCTCGTCATCCAGTTCCTAAGAGCCGCTATGAAAATCAAACCCCCCAGGAGGTCCTCATTTCCAACTTGGGATCTATCAACAGTCCTGGAAGCTCTGTCTCATGAGCCTTTCCATCCTCTACAGTCCTCATCCTTATGGGATCTGACCCTAAAAACAACATTCCTCATCGTTGTGACCTCAGCAAAAAGGGTATCAGAGATCCAGGCACTAATGACCAAAGAACCTTACCTGGTATTCTATCCGGATAGGGTAGTACTAAGGCCGGCGGATCGCTTTGTCCCTAAAGTAGCATCATCATTCCACTTTAATGAGGAAATAGTGCTTCAAGCATTATCCACAGAACAAGGCGAACCACACCCGCTAGACTTCAAAAGCACTATCTTAGCATACCTGGAGAAAACGGCTCCCTTCAGAAAATCGGATAGTCTATTAATCATTCTGCATGGTCATAGAAGAGGTCAAGCAGCATCTTCACGTACCATTGCGACATGGCTGGTGAGGTCCATCAAGAAAGCATACGCTTCCTGTCAAGTCTCAGTACCAGAGGGTTTAAGGGCGCACTCCACCAGGGCAGTGGCAGCTTCATGGGCAGCTTTTTGCGGAGTGTCCGCAGAAACAATTTGTAAGGCCGCAACATGGTCCTCTAGAAATACGTTCATGACACATTACAAAGTGGACCTGGCACAATTAACTACCGTAGAGTTTGGGAAGTCTGTGTTACAGGCAAACTAATCGGTTACCTGCTAAATAAATTTATTTTCTGACACCCACCCAGTCTGCGAGTTATTTCCCATGTGTATGCTGCCATGATACGACAGGAAAACGGAAAATTGTATACTCACCTTTCCGTAATTTTCCTTTCCTGTCGTATTTCCATGGCGGCATACAAACACCCACCCTTTGTTTAGGTGATATACACAGAGAATGCGGTCAGGGGGTCACTTGATTCTTTTATAGCTATGAGATCCTATCAGGTTGTGGGGGCGGAGTCACAACCCATGTGTATGCTGCCATGGAATACGACAGGAAAGGAAAATTACGGAAAGGTGAGTAAACAATTTTCTGTTTTATAGGCACTGGACATCAAAAGTGCATTATGCATTTGAAACGCCTAGTTTTACTTTTAGCCCTATATCCATTTAGTAGCTCCATTTATCTTTCCTTTTTAAAATAATAATCATACATTTGATTTGTAGCCTCCTTGACGGTATTCCCGAGTGTGGTTCGGGGTATGTTTTTACTACAAATAGCGGTAACCCTGAGCCACACTCAGGATTGCATCGCTGGATCTAAGGCTGGGTTACTTACCTTGTCCCCAGGATTCAGCGATGTCCCCCCCCCCCGTGTCCTCCGCCCGATGCCTGTGTGATGCCAGGCTCCGTTCCCTGCGAGTGTCGCGTCGCACAGGGGTGGAGCCTGGTGGTAAATTAAAAAAGTGAAACACACAGTAATCACACAGTACACTGTAATCTGTAAGATTACATTAGTGTATGAAATAATTTCATGTACCCTTTGTCCTTAGTGCTTTGTCCACTGCCCTGCATGCACTTTTATATTATATATGCCATTCTTTCTGCCTAGAAACTTGAGAATGTCCATGGCATAAAAAAGTATTCCTTTACGTCAAAATCGTTTTTTGATCAGCTAGAAAACAGCGATAGTAAATAAGAATCATTTGCAGAATTGAGTGATATTGATTTTTGGGGAAATTTATCATCAGCGACAATTCTGCAACTGAGCAAATTTCAGTGTTTTTGACTTGATTACATTATTGAATAAATGTTTTTATTATTATATTATTATTTTTGAGAATTATTTATAGTTATTTATTATATTATAATTTTTTTTCATATATATTATAATTTATGATTTCTTTATTTCAAACTTTATCATACCTGGGATGTCTACTAGACTCTTGTCTTAAGTAAATTATTCCTAGGAATTACAGGCCTGCAATATAAAATTTCTATGCAAAAAATGTACCGCTTTGAGATGCAAAAATCTGACATAATCATACCGCCAGGGAGGTTAATGTAATTCAAGTCATAATCACTGTGCAATGGCAAATATTTTTTTGAAGATATTAGTGTCAGACCCAGATGTGATCCTAAGAAGAACTGCTTAAAGACCATTTGAACCCTGTAATTGAATAACCAAAATACATCCCAGGTGCATCAAAACAAAAGGTGTTCAATATCTTACAGTTCACTAGTATACCCTGCCATCCTTTACTGAAGTAGTCTGATAATTCGGCACTAGGAATAAGCTTTGTGTTTGGGTTATACATAAGTTCAACCTGAACCTGGCCTACTCCAAGTTTGAAAAACAAACTTGCCTTATTTGGCTAGTTTAGCCACCAAAACCCATAGCTGATGTTTGTAAACAGACAGACCAGAAATCCCAAGTGATGTCATGACCACCTTGATTATTTCTTTTTTTCACAGTGTGGGTATTTTCTTTTAATGTTATTTACTTTTACTACATGCCCCATGCTCATTCACCTGGGGGCAGATATCTGGAGGCGTCCTTATTCTAAAGGGGAATTCCGTATCCTGATTTGTCCCATGTAAAAAGATACACATCCTTTTACAAGTGATGTAGGAGATCTTCCAAGGCATCTTGTCCCTAAAGATGAGGGGACAATGATCTCACCCCCAAATCCTGGTCCCCAAAAAGAACGTGGGGGTTTGCAGGGGGGACTTATCAGAAACAGAAACCATTTAGAATAAGGTGGCCTCTACATATCCATTCCCCCAGGTGAATTAGTGTAGGGGTACTATATCTTTTACTCATTTACAAAATAAATATAAAAAGTAGATAACACCCACTGACAATCTACCACCCAACAATGTTCACTCGCCATACAACTGCTACAACGTGACAGATCCCAGGCAGCCATTGTATGTAAACAAAACAGCCAGAAATCCTGGGTGAAGTCATTGACCAAATATGATCACGGACATATTTGGTGCTTTCTCCACAGTGTGACAATAGGGCTACCACTACTGACTGACAGATCCCCAGATGGCTTCTGTTTCTTAACACACTGAGCAGGGATCCTGGGTGACATCACCTATGCCTAATGTAGTGTAACTGCAGGATAGCTGCAGGATTTGTACTTCTTCTCTGCCCTTGCTGTTTAGTTCTTAGAAATGTCTATTTTCAGTAAGGTTCAAAACTAAAAAGTTAAATGGTTCCATTAATAAATGTTACTAATATTATGTTATTTATCTATTATAACTAGTAGAATCCTAGCTCTGGGACGCAGTCCAAATAATTACCCCACTTGACCTTTCCTATGCACCCCCATCTACATTTAACACTTTTTCCATTTCTATATACTAAAACTCAGAAATTTGCAGAGACCTTTAGAGTATAACTAAATGCAATATTTTTAAAAAATTGGACAGAGTAAGGAAGAGTTATAACTTTTATTTTATTTGCCATCTGCGTCCCATTGAGGGGATTTACATTCAATTATTGTCCTATAGCCAAAACAGGAAGTGAGAGGAAATAGTTTCAAAGTAAGGGAACTCCTGGTTGTCACCAGGGTCAATAGAGTGAGTTTTCTCTAGTCCTGTTCTGGTGAAAACTCAAAATTTGGGATTTTCTTTTTACTTTCACTTTCGGTGATTACAATGAACAGGACAAATAGAGAGGGGTATAACCCTAACAGGGGCAGAAACAGCAATAAAAACCTGATGGGGGTTCTAATCCCTCTCCACTCTATGTGAAACTAACAAAGTTCATGATTTATGATGATTTAAAAGAAAAATGTACTTTATTTGACCAGTTGCAGCCTGTTCATAGCACATTTACTTTGTATGGGAGCCATGGGCAGGCTGGATCACGTACATGTACACTTTTCATTTTTCTGCCCTTGCCATGCCTGTCCTCCGCTTGGTTCACCACACCCCTTCAGCATCAGGGGGTGCTGTCTGTTGCTGCCCTTGGGGGCCAGCCTCTGGAGTCCATTTGCCGACCTGTACATACGGGGTAAGTTTGGCATAGGCCCCCTGCTTCTTACTCCAATATGGGTCATACTCAATTTAAATTTATTTTATAGATACTATGCATCTACTTCTGAGGAAGTGAGCCGTGCTTGCGAAACACGTCAAGTATTCAGATGCAACTGTATACATTTTTATCATCAATTTACTGTATCATGTATATACATGTTTATGATGACTACATATTTGTACCATGCTGATCTTTATGGGTATTCAATATGCCTCTATTTAACCTTGCTATGATGCTTTTAATCTTCAATAAATTGAATACATTTACTACTCCACATTTTTTTATGTATACCTTATACATACCTCATTTAAAGTCCCGTGGGCAAAAATTGTTTTGTTTTGTTGCATTAGCTGACAGGAGTGGCACCCGGTGTGGTCTTCTGCTGCTGTAGCCCATCTGCCTCAAGGCTCGATGTGTTGTGCAGTCAGAGATGGCATTCTGCATACCTTGGTTGTAACAATACATTTTTTAGTTTCTGTTGCCTTTCTACATGTCAAACCAGTCTGCCCATTCTCCTCTGACCTCTTACATCAACAGACCATTTTCGTCCACACCACTGCCACTCACTGGATTTGTTTCTCTTTGGATCATTCTCTGTAAACCATAGAGATGGTTGTGTGTTAAAATCCCAGTAGGTCAACAGTTTTTGAAGTAATCAGACCAGCCTGTCTGGCACCAACAACCGCACCATGTTCAAAGTCACTTAAATCCCCTTTCTTCACCCATTCTGATGTTCAGTTTGAACTTCAGCAAGTCACCTTCACCACGTCTAGATGACTAAATGCATTGAGTTGCTGCCATGTGATTGGCTGATTAGCAATTTGTGTTACCAAGCAATTGAACAGGTGTACCTAATAAAGTAGCTGATAAGTGTATACATCTATATTTCATGTTAATTAAGGTCCATTCCTTGATAAACAATATCCATCTAAGAAGTATGTGAGTCAACTTTATTGTTCTGCGATGTATTTACCCCTCTTCTCTGCCCTCAAAGAAATGCGTTTTAAACACATGCTGAATTTAATTAGGCTAAGGGTTTGTTTACCATAATATGAATAAAGGACTCAATAGAAACCTTTAATTTAAAATTCATAGCAGGTAAGACTTTTTATTAGCCCAAGACAAAAATACTGGCTGAGCCTTTTCAAATTAGATGAATTAGATCTGGTGCTAACAGTGAAAAATCCTGACTCAAAAGCAAGATTATTTAGATGTTCTATTACACTACTCAATCAATGTCATTCCCACATGCACACAAGTACACTTGTGTAGCTATTGTTCAAACAAGAGACAGCATAAATGCGTTCACGTGTTGCCTTATATCCTCTGTTCTATTCAACACCTCCATAGCATGTCTAGATTCCATTCCCCGCCATCAAATGAACTACCTATATTCCGTTGTGCACTTGCGTAAATACGACAGAGAACAAACTTGTTATCGATGTGTTCACATGAACACACGTACACCCTTACTGTAACTAACTCATCACATTATCTTGTAGATTTATTAGAACGAAAACTCAGTCCTAAAAAGTGACAATCGTGGTCTAGATTAAGTAGATTAAACTTTTCCGAGTCGGTCATAAAAACAGAACCCGATTATTTTTCAGAATGGACGATACTTAAAATTTAATTTCCAAAGATAACTCAGGAAATAAGTATAATACCATTTGTTTGGGAATCGGATTAA
>BLSH010524417.1:372861-388059 GCA_018402905.1 Glandirana rugosa | reverse complement strand
CAGCATGGGCATCTGGCCACCCCCCCTTTCTAATTTAAAATATAAATAAATAAAAATAGAAATAACAATAATAGACATTTATGTAAATATACATTGATAGTGTTCATGTTACGTTTTAAAGAAAACTTTGAACGTTACATGACTGCAAAAAAAAAAAAAAGAGGGGCTCTTTATATAAAGCCCCTTCCCGCTCAAATTTGTGCCAGTCAGTCAGAGTGCAGCAACGAGCTCCCACCCTCCCCACCCCCTTTCCGTTGTGGGCACATTATGTGGTACGTCACCCTTTAGATTTGAAGGGGGGACTTGTGTTAATGATATTTTGTTTGCTCGAGTCCTTTTATGACTGAGCTGTTGGTGATTATTATTTTCAAGTGAAAACATTTTATGAATTAATAAAATTGATGAAAGCAATGTGATGTTAACTATATTACACCAATAAATGTTCCGCGGCCAATTGAATGCCAAATAAATAGTCGTGTGAGTGTATTTATTTATTTAGTAAGGTTTATTGGTTGGTATTCGGGGAAGGGATGGTGCGGCCTACATTCCCATGAAGAACCGCTGTGTTTACATAGGCGGTTCCCATTCTGAGGCTGCTACAAGTGATCGGCGGGTCTCTGGTGGACAACGAGTCTGCCCGACCCGCGGGCACGCCCACGCAGCGTGCGGCGGCTGTGAGAGCGTGCTGCTGCAGGCTGCGAGTGTGCGCAGGGAGCGTGCACGAGGCAGGATGTCTATGGACGTCCTCCCGGAATTTCAGAGCCGCGCTGTAGCCGTCTTTCGGCTATAGCACGGTCCTGTACTGGTTAATGTGCACCTTGCTGCAAAGGCTAGTTATAGGTTGGGGTGGTTGCCACTTTTATGTACCTGCAGTATACTGCATGAAACCTTATAAAAGAGTAGTGATGACACACATTGTTCTAAAACATTGAGCTATAACCTTAAGGTATAAAAGTGCTCTTAATGGTACTTAATGAGCAAAGTAAATGGGGATTTGGGGCCAGAATCCTTGTATTAGGGTCCAATGTGCATATTTTCATCTCCTTTTTACACATATATTTTGTTAGCCAACATTCTGATAGCAGTGGTATTTGGCTTTTCAAGAAGATGCTTTTCAGATTTTCTATGGGTGCTGCCATTATATTTATTAAAATTATATGTGACCATTTTTTTTATTTTTACCATAGCATTTGGTATTTTAGTGCAATCCCTACAAATATTTAAAGCTGCCAACATATTTCTGATTGCTGAATACTAGGCTTTAGCAAAGTTTTTTTTCTGCATAATAAGCTGATTTTTCCCAGCTTGAGAAATGTTATCTTTTGTAGAAATGTACTTTCTTCTCCCTGAATGACCTGGTAGACTTTTGTCTCAGGAGCGCTTTCTCTTCCATATGAAACTACTGTCACACACTTTGTTACCATTTATCACAACAACACACTTTCCTTCATCATCATGACAGACATTGCAAGATTCTTTGCCCATACAAGTGAATTTAAAAACAAAAGTCACAGACATGCCAAAATACTGGTGAAATAAGCATTAGCTTTGTCATCCCTGTTTTGTTTGCTTACATTTTTATTTGACTGTGCAGAAAAAGTTGACATATTTTTCTAAATTCATTGTGCCTTTTTTTTTTTTTTTTTATTTAGGCTAAAGTTCATTGGTCTTATGCTAACTATACTGTGTATATTTAAAAAAAACGCAGTTATAATGCACATGTTACATAACATGTTACATGTTACAAAATATATAGCTACAAACATTTTATTGTTTTATTAATAGACAAAACTATCTTATAAAGCAAGCTAGTTCCCGTGGGTGTTATAATCCCAATGGCTTGCTGCAAGATTTCCATTCATCAAATAATTAACAACAGTAGCCTTTTTCTTTTTTTTTTGTTCCATAAAACTTTATTAGTCGAGTGAAAAAAAAAACAGTATACAAAAATGATCAGTTTTAAACAATGCAGAGGCCTCGTAAGCTTTAGAGCAATCATGTGACATAGCGTGGATATAAGCACAATTAGGCATCATCTCAAAGGTCGTCGGGTGGAAGCGTTACATTGTTTTCATTCAAAGCTCGACATATTTTGCTGCTTAGATGAGCATGTATTGAACTTTTAGACATAAGATGAGAAGAAAGAGGATGGGGGGAGGGGAAGGAGTAGGGGTAGTGCGGTTTTAATACCGGGGGTTGGGGATGGGGGGGTGGTATTATGGATTCCCTGCAAAACGGTCAGGGGGTCTACCGTGCCTGACAGTACTATTACCTACTTGATGTTACAGGAGTGCTGAAAGTGTTTAGGTGAGTTTATGGATATATAGCTCGGTAGTCGTTGGTTGTCCCAAAGTGGATCCATGATGACCAGGTCTTAATGAATTTGTCTGAATAATCAAGGGAGATTGCGATCAATTCCTCCATGTCCATCACTCTATTAATCCGAGTGAACCAGTCTTTAAGTGTTGGGGGCATGTTTGTCTCCATAGGGTTGGGATGCACATTCGGGCTGTGTTGATCATGTGCATTGCAAGGGATTTCCTAAATACGTGTCCCATCACCTTGGAATGCTGCAGCAGATATTGTTGGAAGGAGAAGTCAACGGAATACGTGGTAACCTGTTGAACTATTTTATGGACTTGGGACCAGAATGGTTTGATTTGGGGACATTCCCACCAGATATGTAGCATTGTTCCTGGCAGGGAGTTGCATCTCCAACAGGTGTTAGATATCTGTGGGTATATCTTGTGGAGATAGGATGGAGTCCTATACCAATGAGTTAGGATTTTGTAGTTGTGTTCTTGTGTTGTCACATTCAGTGTACCTTTATGTGCTGTGGTGCAGATGTTTTCCCAGTCCAACTCGGTGAGAGTGTCTTCCGGGTCTTTGCTCCAGAGTTTGATAAATTGGGGGTACTGGTTCTGACCAGCGGCTGACAAGAGGAAGTAAATTATTGAAATCAAGTGTTTTTGGGGTGGGGGGATGCACATAATTTTTCGAAGGGGGTGAGATTGTGGCTGAATTTATCTTTTGCCTTAGGGTCGTTGAGGTAGTGTCTGGCTTGGAAGTACGCTCACATGGGAAGTGAAATATTAGGTTCGTTAGCTGCTAGGTCTGTTTTGGTACGAAATTTCCTTTGGGTGAAGAACTGAAAGGCCTTTGGATGGCGATTGTTAGCCCCAAGGAATCCCATTTTCCATCCCGGGGGGAATTCGGGGTTGTTTCTGATCGGAGTCATGGGACCAGGAATTGAGGACAGGGCCGTATCCCAGATAGTTTTATGGAGGCATTGTAGAGTGGGCCGAATAGAGGGGTGATCTTTGAGAGTGGGAGGTAGTTTAGCAGTTGGAAGCCAAGTGATATCTTGGAGAGCTCCCCGAGTCCATGATTGCTCTAGTGTAATCCAGTCTTTATAGTCAGCATGAACATGCCAGTCTACCACCCTCGCCAGGAGGGCGGCTCTGTGATATTGCTCGAAGTCGGGCATACCTATGCCTCCTTTGTGTTTTGGGGATGAAAGTTTCGTCAAGCTGAGCCTAGGTGTTCTGCCTTTCCAGATGAACGAACGGAGAAGTGTGCGTATAGATGTGAAGAAGGTTCTGGGTAAGGAGATGGGGATAGCTTGTGTAAGATATAGGAAACGCGGAAGGATTGTCATTTTTATTGCGGCAGCTCTCCCGAACCACGATAATGTGGATTTTTCCAGGTTGCTAAGACTGTTCAAAGTTTCGTAGTAAGGGGTGAAAATTTAGGAAGTAGAGTTTTTGCAGATTGGCTGTCAGCTGGATGCCAAGGTATGTAATCGCCTTCATCTGCCAGGTGAATGGGAAGGATTCTTGACAGTGCTGGGCTAGTGCCTGGGGAAGGGTGATATTCAACGCAGTAGGTTTGTGAAAATTGATTGGAGATCGTACTAAAATGCTTGAATTGCTGTAGGAGGTTAGGCAGAGAAATTCTTGGGTTGGAGAGAAAGAGAAGAATGTCATCTGCAAATGCTGCAGTTTTATATTCTTTACCTGCTATCGTAACTCCTGGTATGTTTGGATTTGATCTAATGCAGCGTAACAGGGGCTCTAGGGTTAGCACGAAGATGATGGGGGAAAGCAGGCAACCCTGTCGCGTTCCGTTGTGAATGACCTTAACTCTGGCGCATGGGTTGGAGTAAAGGCTTAATATGCTTGTTGTCATGAAGGAGCCCAAGCCCAGAGATGACAGGGTTGCACTCATAGTCCCATGCTACCCTGTCAAACGCCTTCTCCGCGTCGGTGGAAAGACAAAAGCCCTCTGTTGTGGACCTGGATAGCCAGTGTATAATATTAATGGCCTTTGTGGTATTGTCTCGGGCTTCTCTGCCCTGTACAAAGCCCACTTGGTGTTGGGAGATCAGGTCAGGGAGGAGCGGTTGTAAGCGGGTGGCTGAAATTTTGGCATAGATTTTTAAATCGACGTTTAAGAGTGATATCGGTCGGTAGTTTTGAACTTTAGTGGCGTCTTTTCCTTTTTTGTGGATTATCGCAATATGTGCTTCTAATAGTTGGGTTGGGGGTGTTCGGTCCTGTGGGAGTGTATTATACGTAGTTAGGAAAAGGGGAAGAAGTAGGTCCATAAAGCTTTTGTAGTATTGGGTGGTAAGGCCGTCAGGGCCTGGGCTTTTGCCTGGTTTCATACTTTTCAAGGCTGCCCTGAATTCCTCCTGTAAGATAGGTTTCTCTAGTGTAAGAGCTTTGTCTGGAGAGATTTTTGTGGGGTAGCTAGGTAGTTTTCAATCATCTGGGTTCGTGACTGGGATAAGGGGTCTGCGAGGGAGGGTGGGGTTATGTTGTACAGCTCAGTGTAATAGTTTACAAATTGTTGGGCTATCTCCTCGGTTTTATGGTGGCTTTGGCCCTTGCTATCTCGGATTTGGTGGATTGTTGCTAGAGCTTTCCTGTTTTGAAGCAGTCTGGTCATTAGCTTCCCTCTTTTATTGGCATGTTCGTAGTATAATTTTGTCCTTAATAGGTATCTGCGTGTGATCTGTTTGCCTAATGTGTCAAGGAGCTTGCGTCTGGCCGAGAGCAACATAGAGTATGTTTGGGCCTCTTTGCTTTGCTTATGTGCTAATTCCAACTGATGTATTCTAGAGGTGAGGGCCTTAATGGAGTCTTGTTTTTGCTTTTTGATTTGGGATGCGATGGCAAGACACTCTCCTCGTAGCACGCATTTATGAGCTAGCCATTGGATTATAGGTGTAGTCTCTGTTGGGGTGTTGTTTTGGAAATACTCTTGTAGGGTGCGCTTCAGCCTGGCGTAGTGTGTTGGATCGCTGATGAGGGACGGGTTGAACCTCCAAGTTTTGGTTTTAAGTTCTGGGTGGTGATCTGGGAATTTTAATGTCAGAGTGACAGGGTGGTGGTCCGAGAGGTACATGGGTTCTATGCACGCTTGGTGTAGGAATGTCAGGTCTGATTGGGAGAGGAATAAATAATATATGCGGGAATATTTATTGTGTGGGGGCGAGAAGAATGTGAAATCCTTGCTATCTGGTAGCGTCCTCCGCGAATCATGTAAGAGCAGTGAGTTGAGCTTGGTCTTTATTTGTTTTACAGCGCGGAAGGGGATTGAGGTGGAGTTCGTGGAGGAGTCTAGGTTGGGGTTAAGGGGAACATTCATGTCCCCTCCGAATATTACCAAACCTTCATGAAAAGGGATTAGTAGATCGATTACAAGCCTGAAAAAAGAGACCTGGGATATGTTGGGGCTGTATACGTTCGCGAGTGTTATCGGTTTACCGTTTGTTGTGCCTTTTACAAAAATATATCTGCCTTCCGGGTCTACTAGTTGGTCCTTTAATGTGAAGGGGAAGTTTTTAGAAAGCATAATTGCCACTCCTTTTGTTTTGGAGGAGGAAGATGAGGCGTGATATATCTCTGGATATGCAGGGCTCGTCAATTTAGGTATTTTGGGGCCCTTAAAGTGGGTTTCTTGAAAAAAGGCTATTTGGGCATGTTGGTTGGAGAGCTCACGGAGTATCATTGATCTCTTCTCGGAACGTTGAGCCCCTTAACATTAAGAGAGAACACTTTTAGCGTGCGAAAGGTGGGCATTTTTATACGCTGGAGTTGGAGTGGGAATTAAGTAGGATCGCTGTAGGATGTTGTGAGTACTGCTGGTAGAAGGGAGAATGTGCACTAATGGAGACAAGTTGGCAGGGTCCTAGGGAGGGAGGGGGGGAGGAGGTGTATAAGAAGGTGTAGTCAGGGGAGGGGCAATAGGAAGAAATCTGGCAGATGTGATAGACCAGCTATCTTATCTTGGGGGATAGGGTACGCCAGGTGTGGTGAGCACAGAACACTCTGTGCTGTTGTGGGGGGTGGTAGGGCCAGAGAGGCGGCGTGCTAACTTTAAGTTGCTTCTGTATGAGTATTTAGGGTTTTGAGTATGTGGTGTCCACAGCATTCGCTTGAACCCCCCTATCGTGTATCTGCAACTGTTATGCTAATGGATCAGAGATGGCTATACAGTGGTTAAATGGGCTTCTTAGGATTCTATGGGTGTATGTAGGGACAGTATCGGTTACGTGGGGAATTTCGCTCTGTCTGTCAGCAGGAGAGAAGTTGGCATAGGTATGAGATGTGATGGTTCAATCGTTTGATAGGGGTGAGAAAGCAGGCTGGTGGTAAGGGGGCGTGTTTACAAATTATTGACCAAGTTGGGGAGTGCTATGTCTGGAAGTATACGGTGCAGTGCACCCCGTGGCGCAGTTAGTGGCTTAGTGGTTTTAAAGAGGAGAGACAAGATTAACCTCTATCCTGCGGGAGGCATGCAAAGGAACTAATGCACGAATTAAAACAAGTCATATCAACCTTGGATGCATTGTGTGGGTGTTAAGCGGCAATACAATATGATGTCTGTGACATGAGAAAGATAATAGGAACAATATAAACATTATAGCACAGGACATGACGGGACCTCCGAACTTAAACCTTTAAACTTAAAAAAAAACATTTTTTTGACTGACACTGTGTTAACAGCAGGCAGGCGTCGGATATGGTGGCATATGGGGAGTTTATATACCCCCTATTTAGACTACGCTCTGAGTGGGCGGGATCGGACCATTCCTCGGTCCTAGATGTGGGTGAGTGGTTCGTTACCCAGTGATCAGACAGTGTCAGTCTCATGTTCATTGTACGAAGAAAGAACATTGTATGTGGTTAACAGAAACAAGACATTGAGATATATATATATGTTAAATTATAGGCAGATGTAACATGGTAATGAGAAGACTAACGTATATGATATGCCTAGAAAAATATCTGCTCTAATTTTCACTTCTAGCACTATCATTCTCCCTCCTGGAGGCCCCCGAGAGTTGTATATAATGTGCGTCAGGACCGCCGGTCCTAATGATAGAGAGTGGTAGCTTGGGGAGTTGGAAGTTCAGTTCCAGTGTTGTTGTCCCGGGGCGGGGGTGTTGTGATGATGGAAGGGGTGGGGCTAGGTGGAAGAGAAGAAGTGAGAATGTCTTTTAATACTGTTGCGATGAACTTAGAGGTCCCGTCTTGTAGTGCCAGGGTCCAAGAAGAGGAATGCTATTAGTAAGGGTGGTGAGGGTAGTTAATCCTTCCTTGCCTTTCTAAGTGCGGGAGAGGCAGAAATGCTTCCCCTCACGGGAGAGCGATGGTTTGCTGGTGGTGGAGAGGCGGAGTGAGGGGATCGAGGTCTTCTGGAGGGAGTATGTGCCTCTCGTTTGTGGACATCCATCGGTTCCTCTTGCCGTTGGGGTTGGATGCGATTAAGGTTGCTGTTGTTCCAGTCAGAGATTTCCACTACGGGAATGTGTAGGTTATTGCAGAAGGATCGAATGTCTTCCGGATATCGCAGATATGCGATTCTGTCTGCTACTCCCGCTTGGAGAGCGAAGGGGAACTTCCAACGGTATGGTATATTTCCCTCCCTTAGGACATCCAGGAGTGGTCTGAGGGCCCTTCGTTTTTGTAGAGTGATGGGGGAGAGATCTTGGTATAATTTTACCTCTGTCCCTCTCTATAGGATGCGTCTTCTGAGCCTGGCGTGTCGCAGGATTTCTTCCTTTAGTCGGAACTTAACAAGGCATCCGACCACATCCCTGGGTGGTTCATTGTCCTTGCCACGTGGACGTAATGCTCGGTGTAGGCGCTCCAGTTCAATTGGGGTGTCTGGCGGTCTCCCGAGTAGATCATTGAAGATAGAAAGGATAGCTTCCGACAGGTGATCTGCGTCTACTGCTAAGGTGATCTGCGTCTAAGGGAGCCCCTTAATTCTGATGTTGTGTCTACTCCCGTGATTATCTAAGTCTTCCAGACTATGATGTAGGTCCCTTAGTTGTAAAGTATGGGCGTCTAGAGTATGTCTGGTTTCATGGATTTCATGGACATCTAAGCGTGCTGAGACTCCCTGTAGATCGCTCCGTAGGTTAGCTATGGCAGTGGATAAAGTGTCTTTGATGTCTGCTGCTACTGCTTTTAAGTCATTTAGGCTGAGTGTCTGTATGGGAGGAGAAAGGGCTTCTACCAGTTGAGCGCCATGAGGTCTGGTGGGGCTCTGACTTACCGCTCGTTCTGAGCTTGTGGTCTGGTGGGGATCGGAGGTCGCGTCCCTGGAGCGGGACCGGAACATCTGTGGGATGTGGCCGCTCAGTTGGGCGTTATCTCGTCTGGGAGAGCGAGAGAGGGAGGGGGACTTCTTGCTGTCCGGTTTGCCCATGTTGTGGGTAGATTTTTCTCTCTGATGCTGTGTGGGGGATCGTGGAATGCCTAAGCTTAGGCTGCAGCCATCTACAGGTCACTGCCCCCTGGCTGTGAGGTTTAGCGGTATGGGTGTATTAAGATGAACACTTTTTTTCCAGCTTGAGTGCTAGTGATGATCTGGGTGTACAAAGATGGCCGCCGTTTAATGCCTAAGTGCAGTATTTAGTAGTCTGGGTGTACTAAGATGGCTGCCGTTTAGGCCTCAGGGACTTCTCTGCAAGATCTGTGCTCTGTGTTAATAATCCACCGCTCCAGTATGGCTGGCTATGTATTGAGGTAATAGAACAGTGGCCTTCTGGAGCCCTGGGAGGTTTGCTGGCTGGGGACTGGGTCAATTGAGGCCGTGGATTGACGGCCGCCACTAGGCCGCAGTGTGCCGCTATACGACCGGTGTATTTAAAGCACCGTACAGGCTGATCCGGAGTCTGGGGATGCAAGGTAGGCTGGGGGGTCCCTTGTAAGGCGGCTCGGATGGCGGATGGCCCTTTTTTGTGGCGGAACAGGTAGGCCACAATCCGCGGGCTAAATTTTTGGCCGCGCAGACCTCCACGCCTCTCGAAAGTTGGGCAAGAGGGCAGTGGAGGTGTCAGTGGGGTGGATGGAGATGGAGATGGTAGATGGGCTCACCCTGGTTGTGAGTGCAAGGATGCCCGTGGATGGTGTTCTGTCCAGCAGAGCTCCTCTTCTTTGCGGCCGCTCACTTGTGCTGCAGGCCACGCCCCCAGTAACCTTTTTCAGCACTGTAATGCACCTTGTTTCAAGTGGAAGCCAATTACTGTTTTAGTCCACTCCTTGGACCATGCACAAGATTTCCCTGCAGAGACACAACCTTTGGTACCCAAAGCAATACATCACCTCTAGGATCACCTCTTTTTAAATAACATTTTCATAGTTTTACTGGTCCAAAACTTGGTTTACTTTTTATGACAAATTTAGATATGGATATGTAAAAAGAATGTAAAAAGAATGTATTCCTGCTGATAATGGGCAAAAATGTGAGGATAGTTATTCATGTAAAATACACTTTTTGACATTGCTGCCTATAGGCACAAGCCTGCTGTGCCTAATGGTACAGCTAAGTCTGCCTCTCTTACCCTTTGAAAATAAAATTCCTGGCACTGCAACTGTTGACTTGTTTCAATGTTATATACTAGGCTAACATATCGGTCATCATTACATAGTCAGGAGAAGTATACAGGCTGGAAGTTTGGCCTTCCTCGATATTCAAGGCTATATAATTGTTCCAGGTTCTTAACTCACTGATACTGAAGGTAGGATCACAGGATGCCAGTACCATAGCCTTCAGATTTAGGCTGAATCTACACAGGTGCTGGAGGTAGAAGAGCATTCAGTGTCTATGTCGTTGGTGTGACATTGTTCCTGTATTCCAACTTCTCTCCTGACAGAACAATGCAATGAAGAGGCAATTAAGGTCCGATCATAGCTCGAAGATTATACTTTACATCACCCCTTCCTGGGTAAAATCATCAGTTGCAGCTCCCATATTCTTCCACACAGGTTCCCTCTAAGCTTTGTGAAAATTAAGGCAACAATTCCCAAACATAGCTCAAAAGGGCATACAGACAGTAGGAAATGTATTTATTATATTTATTATTTTTTGATGAAAAAAAATTTAATATTTTTTATATGACATGGTGTAAACATCATGCTCATTTCCTACTGTCTGTATACCCTTTTGAGCTATGTTTGAATATGTGTTTTCATAGAGGAGCATCCATTAAATAACAGTGATCGCACACCACCTCATGATGATGTAATACTAATGAGCTTACCGTTTCAGTATTTGGTATCAAGACAAACAATCTGTTAACAAGAATCACATGGCAAACAAAGTTACATAACATCAGGTCCAAATTAAAAGGAATTTGTTTAAAAGTACACTAATCCCAATGTAGAAAAAACAAAGAAAAGATAATTTTACAGCACTAATATATTTTGCCTAGCAGATTATATTGTGTAAAGATAATTCATGCAGAATGTAGAAGGAAATACTGTAGGCACTAGGCATGCTGTCATATAAGATCACAAAGGACATGTAATTATGTAAAGTATTCTCTACATGCATCCCCAACTGTAATTTTTGTTTGTCATTTAAGATGCTTTTGATGTCAGTCTGAAACAGCTTATTAATAGGATCTAAGAGTACCCTTACATCTGCAGGTTAGACCTCCCAACACTTTTGTTTCCTACTGTTTCTTAGTGTCAGGCAGTATGATATGTGGCACATATGACCACCCATGGTGATAAAACTGTGAAATAACATAATATAACTTTGTTACCATTATTTTTCTAATTCTATTTTTACTACTCCTAAAAATAACAATGCTCAATTAAAACAGGAAACATATTTGTAAATTCACTACTGACAATTAAATGACATAACCATAAAAAAATCTTCTTGCATGTGATGTTAAAAAATTAGTACAATAATCCCACATGCAGCAATTTCTAATATAATTGGATACAGAGAAAGAAATATCTGTTGTATTGAAAAAGCAAAGTATATATTATTACTGTTATTATTAAGTTGTAAATAATTAATATAAAAATATTTAGGAATAGACTATTTTCAGGATCCCTTCATAATCTCACTCTAGGAGGCTTTTCTTACTGTTTGCTTAGTATAATTTTTTTTAAAACAAATAAGGTTGTCAATAGATGAACATATATCTCACATAAAGATTGGTGAGGACATGTCTGCATGATCTTGATCAATCACTGACCAGTGACCTGCTACAGCTTTTCTTTGTCACTTGAGGACATTTGACTACAGCAGACATGTTTTGAAGATGCCAGTTCATTTTCTATAAACACAGATACTTTTCAACATTTAAAAAATGTATATACTTCATTGCATACATGGTAACATTAACAAATATATTGCTTGTCTTTTTTCCAGGGAATCAATTTAAGGATTATGGAAAGCAAAATATTAGAGGAGGAAAGCAGGAAAGGCAGTCACTAGATATGCAAAATGTTTCAAGGGAAATTGTCAAGTAGGTATGAAGTTCGGGTTTGCCACTACCATGAGTTTGCAGTGAATCAAGTGGGTTTAAAATTTGTGGTCCTAATGAACTAATAAACTTCATCAGACCAAATCCTTTGTAACCACAATGCACGGCCTGTGTTTTAAACATAGGCCAGCTGGCTTAGAAAGGTGAATAAGGGGGCTTTTGGATAAGCCAGTCCCCTCACTATAGGAAGGTGAACTCACAGTAGCCATATTGAAATGTGCTTTATCTGTGATAGGGAAAATCATAAGGAGTGCTGCAGAAAAAAATGCATATGGAAAGATTAGTGCAGGGCACTAGCAGGTATGTTAAAGTAGATGTAAACCCTTACTGAATACCATGTAAGTAGCAAAATTAGGAGATTTTTTTTTTCATCCTTCATTACATCCAATTCTATTGTTGTCTTGCAGTCTCTTCACAGGCTGTTACTTTCCACATGCATTAGGGTCCTTTCACATGGGCTTGTCCGTAATATGGATTCCGCTTGCTCACCGGAGGATTGCTCCGCAGATCCCGCTGAGCAGGTGGATGACAGGCCCGTCTCTTCTCACTGTGCACAGAAGGACCTGTCAGAGCCCTACTCTCTTCTGTGGGAGAACAGATGGAGAAATGGACCGCCTGTCCGTTTTTATCCTATACTATCTGATCCAATACTCCAGACAGATGGAAAACAGGGTTTCCATCCATCTGGATTTCATGGACAGGATCGGATTGGATATTGGCAAATGTCAGTGGACATGTCACTGCTGACATCCACTGCTCCATAGAAGTGAATGGATCGTCCAATCAGGTCCGTCTGAAAAATGGACAGGCGGACCTGATCGGAGTGCCCATGTGAAAGGGGTCTTATTGTGATAACAGGCTGCATGTGTTTTTTTACAAGACATATTTCTTAAATTTGGGGCCCTTTTTAAATGGGGATATGCCTGAGAAATGTGCATCAGCACACAAATGTATAGTTTATTTTGGGAGAGCATGTGACAGGGTGATTTACAGGCAGGATATTGTGGGATATTGTGGGAGACAGGGGATGAGCATTGCTACCAAATAGCATAAAGTGCACTGACAATGACATTTTTATGAGTATCACCAGCAGTTACTTTAATGAAAGCTAGTGAATAAAATAAAAATGAGCGTTTCAAGTGATGTCATGTTAAAGCATCTGAGATTTTAGTGGTTGGGTGTGCATCTTCCTTAACAGACTATGCTTAATTTGCTTGATTGTCAGTGCTAAGGTACTTTTTCCTTGTGTCTTGATTGTGTGCACAGATCTGTATGCCCTAAAATTCTTTGAGAACAATATTTATCTGTGACATCTGATTGGTAGCTAGTTCTTCATGTGTGAATACCTTAGCACCAAGACAATTGTTGAACTTGACTAGAATAGGCTAAGGTGTGGAAATGCAAGAAGATCACCGGGTTAAAATTGATGTTCAATCCTATGAAGGTAAACATAGGACAGCATATCAAGGTGTTTACATAGAAAAAATCCAGTATATAGTATAGCCATCGTTTTGCGTATTCAAACCAATATATTGGCAAGGTATAAACTCACAAAAACATTGATGTGGATCAGGGTTGGCAAGAGACATAGCAGCCTGTACCTAGGAGCTGACCCTCAAAAAATGTCAGATGTGGGGATGCACCTAGGTAGATAAATAAAACCATAATACGTAATTAATACATAGTTAAGCCCCTTTACTGAGCTTAAATTTGGCCACAATTGCCCCAAAAGGTAAATCAAATATTTACCAAGTCCTTTCACCAGTACTTGCGTATAACTCAATATCCTAAGATTCATTGAGCACAAAAGATGCTGTGTATCAACATAGATTGGGCTGTAGGAAATAGTATCAGCTGGGAGCAAAGGTTCAGCCTGGATAGATCATCAGTATCTAACTTCGGGCTTCCAAGAAACCCATAGGAGAGACAAAGCTCCCTCTAGTGGAGTCCCGGGACGCCACACCTCCACCTAGTTGTTAACCATGGATGGTAACAACAGGCAGACTGTCACGGAGCTTTCAGCCGCACATCTACCACCCCTCCCATAAACCACCGATACTAAGGGAGGGGGGGAAATGGGGGGAACCGGAGGGGGGGCTCCAGGGGCACAGCCACCCACCACCTCCCATCCAATCACACATCCACATCATGGATTAGAAATAAAAAATGCTAATTAGATTATATGACAAAAACGTTGTTTTAGAGGTTAACATAAATAGAAACTGACTTAAATCCTAGGGGGATAAAGCAAAGAAATTACCAATTTGTAAAGGCAGTATGAAAAAGCGGGCATTTATTCAATAATTAGGGATACACTGAATCTATGGGGACCCCAAAAAGGTTTATACGAACAGATGACCACCCCTGGTGTCCTGTAAAACCACCTCCAAGACTGTAAATGAAGCCAAGGTGACATCAAACCCATGATACAAGTCAAGATGTCGACTGACCGGGGTAACTATCTTCCCACTGGATGAAGTAAATGTGGTCATTAATTATCTTTCGGAATCTCCTTGGATCATCTACCGCTACTCAATCCAATTCACCCAAGCTTTGTATTCTTAACGGTGTCATTACTAGCACTACCAAAACTCACCACCATTGCCCCTCCCCAGACTACAAGGAAAACCTACATACTAAAAACCTGCTCAGCACCACAAACTGTGCAACCATATTAAAGTCCGCTGCTTAGACCCACATCTTTCTACCGATATGCCGTTGGAATGGGGCGGCCCCCCACCTTGTGACACAGAGTGCTCCCACATGGGGTGTCACCTGGTGGCAGGGTCTTAGCCCCCACCCCCCCTGCTCTAAGACGTAGAGTTACCTGCTAAACACAACAATGGGCTGCTTTACTCTCATTCCCACTGCCTCATACAGACATGCAAACCGCAATTACTAGCAGATGGGTCAAGACTAGAGTTGAGCGAACCCGGACTGTAAAGTTCGGGTCCGTACCGAACTTTGGGGTGTCCGGGACCCGGACCCGGACTTTTCAAAAAAAGTCCGGGTTCGATTTTAATGGTCTTGGGGCCTGGGCTTGGGCCTGAAAAAAACTTTTCAGGCCCAGGCCCAGGGCCTGTGGGGTTTCAAGCCATGCCTGGGCTTGAAATGTCAGGCCCAAGCGAGTTGAGATCAGAACTGGGTAGACGATCATTAACGCCAAACGTACAGACATACTCCGTCACCCTTACTCTCATTTCGTCGGGTAACAACACAAATCGTCCATTGAGATGCAGAATCTCGTCCCCCCCACCCCCGATTCTGGGACGGTGGTCCACTGTGGGGTACACCCTCGTGAGACACAGTGTTCCACCCCCCGGCGGGGTAAGGTTGCCGTATAGCCATCTTTCTACACCCAGATTCGTCGCCTGAAATTATACCAACGTGTCAAA
>BLSH010524417.1:346923-357821 GCA_018402905.1 Glandirana rugosa | reverse complement strand
AGAACCATGATGTGGAGGATGATGAGGTCTCAGACCCCACATGGAATGAGGGTCATGCGAGTGACGTGTGCAGTTTGGAGGAAGAGGTGGTGGTCGCACAGAGGCACCAGCACAGCAAAAGAGGAAGCAGGTTGCAAAAGCGGAGCGAGCGTCCCCTAGACAGTAGGCCTGCTACTACCCACCACACCCAGGGACCTAGCACACCAAAGGCAGCTCAAAGGCATTCCCCCGCGTGGCAGTTCTTCAGACAATGTGCTGACGACAAGACACGAGTGGTTTGCAAGCTGTGCAATGATAGCCTGAGCCAGGGCATAAATGTTCTCAACCTGAGCACAACCCCCATGACCAGGCATCTAAATTCAAGGCACAAGCTGCATTGGAATAATTACCTCAAGATCCAAGAAAGGTCTCGGCCTCCTCCTGCTTCCTCTTCTGCTGCTGCCTCGGCCTCTTCCTCCACCCCTACAGTGACAGTGTCACCTGCCACCCAGCAAACAGACAATATGACAGCAACGCCACCATGTCCGCCACCATTCCCAAGCATTTCCACATGGTCCCATGGAAGCTTACAGCTGTCCATGTCCCAAACACTGGAGAGAAAGAGGAAGTACCCCCCTACCCACCCGCAATCCCTGGCCCTGAATGCCAGCATTTCAAATTTCCTGGCCTTTGAAATGCTGTCATTCCGTCTGGTGGACACGGACAGTTTCAAAAACCTGATGGCGGTGGCTGTCCCACAGTATGTGGTTCCCAGCCGCCACTACTTTTCCAGGCGAGCCTTCCCTTCCCTGCACAAACAAGTCGGGGACAAGATCAAGTGTGCACTGCGCAATGCCATCTGTGGCAAGGTCCACATAACCACTGATACATGGACCAGTAAGCACGGGCAGGGACACTATATCTCGCTAACTGCACACTGGGCAAATGTAGTGGCGGGTGGGCCCGAGCCGGCTAGCCATTTGGCGCATGTCCTTGCACCACTGAGGATTGCAGGGCATTTCTCTTTGCCTCCTGTTGCCTCCTCCTCCTACTGCACTTCCTCCTCCTCGACCACCTACTCATCCGCTCAGCGTAACACCTTCACCACCAACCTCAGCACATCCAGGGGGAAACGACAGCAGGCTGTTTTAAAACTGATATGTTTGGGGGATAAAACCCACACTGCGCAGGAGCTGTGGACGGGCATTGAACAACAAACCAATGAGTGGTTGTTGCCACTGAGTCTCAAGCCCGGCCTGGTGGTGTGCGACAATGGCCGAAATCTCGTAGCGGCTCTGGGCCAAGCCGGTTTGACGCACATCCCTTGCCTGGCACATGTGCTGAATTTGGTGGTAAGAATTTTCTAAAAAACTACCCGGATATGTCAGAGCTGCTGCATAAAGTGCGGGCCGTCTGTGTGCACTTTCGGCATTCTCACGCTGCTGCTTCTCGCCTGTCTGCGCTGCAGCGGAACTTCGGCCTTCCCGCTCACCGCCTCATATGCGACGTGCCCATAAGGTGTAACTCCACCTTGCACATGCTGGAGAGACTGTGCGAGCAGCAGCAGGCAATAGTGGAGTTTCAGCTGCAGCACGCACGGGTCAGTCGCTCTGCGGAACAGCAACACTTCACCACCAACGAGTGGGCCTCGTGTAGCGTATTGCTGTGTTTTGAGTAATCCACCAACATGGCCAGTGCCGATGACGCTGTTCTCAGCGATACCATCCCACTTCTATGTCTCCTTGAAAAAACACTACGGGCCATGATGGAAGAGGATGTGGCACAGGAGGATGAGGAGGAGGAGGAAGAGGGGTCATTTCCATGGTTATCAGGCCAGTCATTCGCAAGTGGCTCGGAGGGTGGGTTCCTGCACCAGCATAGACCAGGTCAAAAATTTTCAAGCCAGGGCACAGTTCTGGAGGACAAGGAAGATCAGGAGGAGGAGGAGGAGGAATCGCAGCAGGGTGGCACCCAACGCAGCTCGTGGGCATCACTGGAGCGTGGCTGGGGGGATACAGAGGACACAGATGATATACCTCCCACAGTGGACAGCTTGTCTTTGCCTCTGGGCAGCCTGGCACACATGGCCGACTACATGCTGCAGTGCCTGTGCAACGACAGCCGAGTTGCCCACATTGTAAATTCTTCTGATTACTGGGTGGCCACCCTGATGGATCCCCGTTACAAGGACAACGTGCCGTCCTTAATTCCCCGCCCCATTCAACTTCTGGGTCTCCAAATTGGCCACATGGCCTGAGCTTGCCCTTTATGCCTTGGAGGTGCTGGCCTGCCCTGCAGCCAGTGCATTGTCTGAACGTGTGTTTAGCATGGCAGGGGGGCGTTATCACAGACAAGCGCAGCCCCCTGTCCACAGCCAACGTGGACAAGCTAACCTTTATTAAAATGAACCAGGCATGGATCCCACAAGACTTGTCTGTACCTTGTACAGAATAAACATTTAGACCGGACTCACACAGCCATTCGTATACGTTTTTTTGAATAGGCCTCAATATTTTGGGGGCTACCCCAATTATAACAAACAAAAAAAAAACAGTGTTGGCTACCTCCTCCTCGACCACCGCCACTTCCACCTACACTGCCACGGTCACGGCCTAGTCAACCTCTAGGCTCCTACTCCACATCCACCCCCCCTTCCTATTTTTTTTATTTGATTTCAATTTATTTTCCCTATCCCCATTTTTTTGTAGGGCACTTGCCCTACTCTTACCCCCATTTTACTTCCTTTTGCAGCCCTCTAGCACTTGCCAGGACTTTGTTACAGCCATTTTTGTGCCTAAAAGTTCGGGTCCCCATTGACTTCAATGGGGTTTGGGGTTCGGGATAAAGTTCGGGCAGCGTTCGGTGCCGAACCCGGACTTTTTCCCAAAGTTCGTTCGGACCCTCCGAACCCGAATGTCCAGGTGTTCGCTCAACTCTACTGGTTACTATGCTTTTGGAAACGTGTAAATGATCACACAGCCTGAATGGCAACATGGACGTGACAAACATTGCTGCACATTTTTGAAATGCATAGCAAAGCGTGTGTTATTTTATTGCCGGTTGCCGTGTGCTCAGCAACACGCAGATGTGGGAGGGCGAAGCCGGCAGCCAGAGTGGATGAAGCTGTGAGTGAGGAGCTCTGGCACACGAGTGCTATACAGCTTTCCACAGTGACTTGACACAGCCTAATTGCTGCCAAAAATACAGAGGGTACTGGGGACAAGCAGATGGCAGCCATGGGAAAAAGAAAAGGGCCAAGAAAACTGACCGAATTATTCTAATCATTGCTGTCCAGACAGATCCATAATGGTGCCGGAGCTGGGAGTCATGCTTTCTCATCTGCAGCAAACAGCTCTCCTTGCAATGGAAATGGTGAGTCATCTGACACAGGCAATCCGCATCCATCCTCAGCCTCCAACAGCCCCATTAAAGAAAAAAGGAGATTAAACTCTCCAGATGACGATCAGGATCAAGTTAGCCCAGGAGGGGATGAAATTGAGCAGGCTCTTGCTTATAACAAACAGCTATATGCCTTCCCCACATCAGAGCTGCCCATGAAAGACATCACTATGAAAGATATGCTCCTTATTTTTGGAGGGGCTATCCAGCAAGGATGTGACAGAATTAGGGCAAAGAGTGGACTATATGGAAAATAAACTGGGAGAGTTTACCTCAGCCAACAATGAGCTAGTGGACGCACACTTTGAGGTGAAGGACAAAATAAAACAGCTGAAACTTAAAGTCGCAGACCTCAAGGACAGGGCCCGCAGGCAACATCAAGCTCAATTGGATCCCCGAAACTGTAAAGCTTGCTGATCTGCGCCCCTTTCTTCAGCAACTTATGATGACAGCTATCCCATCCCTCACTCCTGCGGTCCTACTCATAGACAGGGCTCACAGATTGCCTAAGCCAACCCACCTGCCAGAGAGAATTCCTAGGGATGTGATAGCTAGGATTCACTTCTATCAAGTTAAGGATCAACGTATACAATTCTCCAAACAGAAACACACTCTCTCGGACCCCTACGCGTGCATCACCTGGTACGCTGACCTTTCACAAGCCACAATGTCAGCCAGGAATAGCCTGATCCTAATAACTAAAATTCTGCGCAACTATAAAATCCTCTATAAATGGGGATTTCCGGCTAAACTCCTCCTGGACATGCATAACCAATCTTACCCCATTTCACTGGAGAAGGTATTGGAACAACACCTATCTCCTATCTCACCCCCTTATAAGAGAGGAAATGGGGAAAAAACGAGAGGAATACTTCTTATTTAATGATAACATAGGCTGCTTCCCAACTACAATATGGTGTGCAAACAAGACCTTCTCTAGAGATGCCTTGATACAAATAGCAGTTAGAGAAAGGAAAAAAAGACAAAGCACATAGATGACTTATATAAGAGCATAGCAGAACTGGAGGCCAAACATAAGTTAACAATGACAAACTTCTGTCACATCTCAACGCATGCTGGGAAGAATTGCGGTACGTATTGAGAAATGACTATGATATCTACTTTAAATGCCTCAAACTCTCCTACTATTCCCAGGGCAATAAAGCAGGCAAATTACTGGCAACCCAGCTCAAAAGAAGACAAGCCCATTCCAATCTAGCAATGATTAAATATCATAAAAATGGCAGCATAGCTCGGAATCCTAAAGATATAGCTAACGTTTTTAAAGATTGTTATGAATCCCTCTATAATCTTAATCAGGATACGAGCACCCACCGACCTACAGATACTGAGATTAATGCATTTCTCCAGCAGATTAATCTTAGATAACATATCCCAGCAACAAGCCATTCTCCACCGACGAAGTCCTACAGGTAATAAAGGCACTACCCAAACACAAGTCCCCTGGAGCAGACGGCTTCTCAGCCGAATATTATCAGGCATTTGCAGATACCCTCATCCCAAAACTGGTAGAAGTTTTCAACAATGCAGCAAAACTAGCACATTCCCCAAAGAAATGCTTAGTTAGATACTATACCGAAGACTGGTAAAGACTCCTCCTCTCCCCAAAACTTCAGGCCTGTCTCCCTACTAAATTCTGATCTTAAGATATATGCAAAAGTATTGGCTAATAGACAAATGGACATTACACCAATTCTTATAGGTCTAGATCAATTAGGATTTGTAAAAGGTAGACATGCCCCAGACAGTACCAGGAGAATGATAAACCTAATTAGGCATGCTGAACTTACCCGTAAACCTAGTACATTCCTGACCCTGGATGCAGAAAAGGCCTTTGACAGGGTGCACTGGGGATAACTGTCCAAAATCCTCTGTAAATTTAGTCCAAATGGCTTTGTCCACTCAGCAATAATGACACTCTATTCTAACCCCATGGCCAAAGTATATACCTCAAGATTATTATCAGATCCATTCCATCTAACCAACGGGACTCAACAAGGGTGTCTGTTATCCCCAATAATCTTCTCATTAGCCATAGAACACCTGGCAGAGTCAATAAGAATGTTCAAGGAATCACAGTAGGACCCATTGAACACAAACTGTGAATTTTTGCTGATAATATTATACTGACCCTATCAAACCCAGACACTTCCATAACCACAATACAGAACATATTAGCTACCTTTCGGTAAGGTATCTTACTACAAAGTCAATACTACCAAAATGCTATGCTCTCCCTATAAACTTATCTGCAGCTTACCTTCAAAGGATAGAAAACTTTATTTCCATGTATTTGGAATTCCTCCTTCATTACATACCTGGGAATACAAATAACCCACCCAACCTCCAACTTATATGTAGCTAATTTCCCCCCACTGTTATCACGCATAAAAGAAGACTTCTCCCAACTCAGTAAAATCCACCTGACATGGATAGGGCATATCGCAGCCTACCAGATGCAGATATTACCTAAATCGCTCTACTTTTTTAGGACCCTCCCCATACCAATGCCACAAAAGTTCTTCTCAACCCTATCTTTGGTCTTAAGACACTTCCTATGGGAAGGAAAGAAACCCAGAGTAGCTCTCGCTAACTTATATAAACATAAACTTCACGGTGGCCGTGGTTTGCCTAACGCACAAGCTTACTATCAAGCATCTTTGCTGGACCAGGTAAAATACTGGTTCTCATCTCAGGAGGATAACCTCTGGTCCAATATAAGAAGTCACACCGGGCCATATACCTTACTGCTTTACTACTAGCCTCTAGCATTCACCACAACCCTATAACCCCCCCATAGCCGACCATTCAGGCCACAATAGCAGCTTGGTCCTCAACCCATAGGAAAAAAATCCCAGACAAATAATCATATAGATTGAAAATACCATTGACGACTTATGAATATCTAATTCAAAAAATTTCAACTCACCACTGGAAGCAAAAAGGTATACACTCCTCTACAGAGGAATTGTGTACCCCATCTGCCCTTGACAGCCTTATGATCCTGCAGGTTAGACACTACCAGGAGAAAAATCCAGTCTCACCCCTGGCGATACCCCTTCCAATATGGAACTATTTAATGAGCAAAATTACACCTAATACTAGGGGCATATGTTTGTGCTATAAATATTAAAACTTCCACCCTGCGAACCGGAAACTACCAACCATGATTAAGTGGGAACAAGAATTACAAAAATCTTTTACTCTGCCACAGTGGCTAACTGCCATTAAATACAATAGGAATTCATCAGCATGTGTGGATCACTGGGACAACGCCCCAAAAATTCTTCATAGATGGTATATGACCCCAGTGCGGCTACACAAAATGGATGCAAAAGTGTCCCCTGTGTGTTGGAGGGAATGTCAATGCACAGGCAACCTCCTGCACATACCATGGTCATGTACAGCGCTACAGTCCTTCTGGAAGGATGTGCTCTCCCTCATTACAGAAATTGTGGGTAATGAGTGTGACATCACCCTTGAACTGGCTCTACTGGGCTTAGGTATAGACTGTTTCCCTTATTTTTCAAGGAAAGTAATAATACATGTATTATATGCAGCTCAAATTTCCATAGCAACAAAATGGAGAATAAGGCATTCTCCAAGTATTGAGGAAGTCACGTCCAGAGTGAACGCACAATGCTCATTGGAAAGACTACTCGCCTACAAGGAGGGAAGAGCACAGGCCTTCCACAAACATTGAAATGTATGGTTGTCATCCACCAAAGCCTCTGGCATCAACTGAATGTTACAGATAAGAGATACATCTAACACCCCATTGTACTGAAACCTCATATTAGTAAGATCCCACCAAGTGGTAGCAAGTAGGAAGTATCCTCATCACAGTCAAGTGACTAACAAATGAAACTGACAAACAGGTGTTTTTAGGTGAAATTACTATAATTGGTATTATCTTACCTCATTAATCTCACTTTCTTTACAAGTTTTATCATACCAGCTCCCACCAAGGAACTCATGGAGAGGTCTCTACCAGAGTTGCTGGTCAGACCTATTACTAGCCTACCTTGCTGAGTTTGTATATCCCCTTCTGTGATTGTTGACTGTTCAACATACTTCTGTATAACATTGACATGTTTTACTGTCTACTTTGTCTATGCACCTTTTAACTTTAATAAAAATCTATGGTTAAAAAAAAAAAAGAAACCCGCACATGCAAATGAATGGTAATGCAAGCGAGCCGCATGTTGCCACGCGTTTTCAAAATGCTCACCAAAGCATGCATTTTCTTGCGAGTTGCCGTGCATTCCGAAACACACAGATGTGAATAAATGGTAGCACAAGTGTGATGCGCGTTTGCATGCCTTTGCAAAGTGTGCATTTTTGTGCGGGTTGCCACTCATGCATTGCTATATGTTTTTGAAACGCATGACAATGTGCATGTTTTCTGTGCTGGATGCATTCAGAAACACGTAAATGAGAATGCGGCCTAAATAATAACACATGCGTGACATACATTGCTGTGCATTTTCAAAACACACGGCAAAACATGCATTTTTTTTTTGCGGGTTGCCGTGCATTTGGAAACACACTGATGCGAACAAATAGTAATGCAAACGTGATGCTAATTGCCACACATTTTTGAAACACATGGCAAAGCATGCATTTTCTTGCAGATGGTCATGCATTTGGAAACACGCAGATGAGAACACAGCCTAAATGGTAATGAAAGTGTGACGTGCATTGCCACACATTTTACCAAAGCATGTGTTTTCTGTGCAGGTTGTAATGCATTCAGAAACACACAGATGTGAACCCAGCCTAAATGGCACCATGAGAGCGACAAAGTTTTCTGCACGGGTTGCATGTGCAAGCATGCATAAGTGCCCTCTGAGCAAGTGGCAGTGGGGGAAGAGGAGGATCAGGGCTGCTCTCTGCAAAACCATTACAGGGAAGTATAACATGTTTGTTATTTTTAGAAAATACAAAAATTGCCTTTAGAATCACTTTAATTTTCTGACTAAAGTTCCACTTCCTGCTTCTTCCCTATTCACTGCACAGAGGAATGGAGTGCAGGCGGGGATAACACAATCCCATTCCTCTCCTTTCACTGCCCGCATGAAGGCCCAGAAATACCCACTTTAACCTTTAGGCCCGCTCACATCAACTCCCACAGCTGCTACGAGAGACTCCCATTGCCCACCCTGAAATTACAGTAAGGTGACCAGATTTTTTAAATGAAATCCGGGAACATATATATATATATTTTTATTGGCAAATGGTGAATTATTTCATAAGCATATTTTCCTCAAATTATATATACAGTACAGTGTATGTGGTATGTGTTTATGGAATGATTGTGTGATATATACGTTATTTCTCACTTTTCCTCCATGAGATAAAAAAAGACACTTCTTTTTTGGGATATCACTACCAAATGTTAAGAAGATAAGATAGAGAGAAAACTTGGAGGGAGGGATGGGGCAGCAAAATTTTAGTCCAATCCAGGCAGGGGCAGCTCCAGACAATTTTTGTTGGGGGTGCTATGGCGGTGCTTGAGGCAAAAGTGAGGGCGCTAATGCGGCACACTACCACACACCTGTGGGCATGGCCAAAAGGTGGGTGTGACCAACAAGTGGGCGTGGTCACCAAGTGGAGGTTTCTTCATGGCATACAATGGTGATCAGTATGTCATGGCCTTTGTATACCAGTAAAAAGCCAATACATGCAGCACAACACTACACTTCCTTTATACAATTCTACAAATGGACTTATAAATGCAATGATTTAACCTATAAATGAATATCCAGTGCAAATCAACCAATGTATTGCAATATAGTAGTGATGGTGTCACCCCCTACAGCAGGAGTCACTGTATCCCTCCACAGAAAAAAATGAGTCCCCAGCTTCCTGGCATCAGTACAGGATTTACAGTTAGAATAAAATAAAAAAAACACTATTGCACATACAAGAATTGTTAGGTTCTGTGTGGGGGTGCTTAAAGAACTTGTGAGGATGCTTGAGCACCCCCAAGCTCCTATTTGGCACCGCCCCTGAATCGGAGGACAAAACCGGGGACAGACTTGGAAACCGTGGACGTCTGGTCACCTTAAACTACAGAGGCTCATAGGACATGTCAAGATTGGTAAAGGAGGAAACAGGAAGTTAGAGAACTTTGAAATTCAGTCAGGAGGAGGAGTGACACTACAGCCACAAAAAAATCTGCTTTATACATCTAAAGGAGGCAAGTTACACATACACTGACACTGGGGTTCTGTGTCATTTGCATGCAAAATGCATCTGTTGTTTTGGGGAGGGGAAGCTGGAGTTCTTGTTTAAATTAAGCGCAAGGGGTCTTCTTTAAATGCTGGTGAATGCTGAGGGCTGGCAGGTAAATGCATGTTATTTCAGATGAGACACTGCATGTCTCTTCTGCAGTAAAAAGCCTACTTTCTTGCAGTGAATAACGGCAGAGCTTTAGTTCTGCTTTTAGTGGAAAATAACAAAGTGGCTGCTGCCGCTGTGAAACAGTTCTATATTTTGTTGATGTATCAAGGATGATAATGGAGACATTTGCAGGCGCGCTATTAAGAAAGGCTCTAAGTAACATTGTAGCAAAGAGATGTTTTTACTCTTCAGACATTATACTGTATGTGTATAATGGCAAATGTAATCTTAAAATGCTTTTAAGTAATATTTGTGCCTGAAAGATGAGTGGACATGCAAAATGAAAGATCAGTGGAGATGCAAAATAAGAGTGAGCGAGACCAGAAAACATTAACAGAATATAAAATAATGTGAAACATTTGACTTGAATTGTCAAAATTTGTAAATATTAAGAGAGGCGTAACTAGAACTTTCAGGGCCCCGGTGCAAGAAATTGGCCAGGGCCATTCCCTCTTCCCACTGATCCTGGGGCCCTTTACTCCCATCACGGGTCCCTTTATTACGGTACCGCACCGGGGCACTTTCACAAGTTCTGCAGCACGTGCCCTTTCTGCCATTTTCGGGCCTCCCCATGGTGGTGAAATGCCAGGGCTCGGTCACAATTGCAACCTTTGCAATCCTGATAGTTCCCTCACTGGTGTCAGAGGTCTTTAATTTTAGTTTTAATTTTATTATTTTTTTACCATTTCATTTTATTTCTTTTACAAATTTATTTTTACAATTTTTTTAGGAGCTCTGTTGGGGGCTTTGATGAGATATCAGGGGTCTAAACAAACCTCAGCTCTCAATTTCCATCTTTAAACATTTTCTTTATTTTACTTTACCATTTTTTTATTATTTTAATTTTGATTTTAATTTCTGGAGACTGTGGTCACTCCCTTGATAGTCCTAACGTTTCCAACGTTAACACTGGCTCGGGACCGTAAAGTGGTGGTACCCCTCCGGGCTTTTACCGTCTTTCCCGTGCACGACGTCTTGAACACTTTCACGGGGCCACGCCATGGCATTATTTCCCTGGGCACTACCCTCATTTCCCGGGGTCCTAGTCACCCTTCTCCCTTACCGGGACCGGTTAAAGAACGTGGCCCCGGGAC
>BLSH010524417.1:305363-340270 GCA_018402905.1 Glandirana rugosa | reverse complement strand
GGGGTGAGAGGTCAGCCTGTCAGTGCTCAGACCATATGCCGTACACTGCATCAAATTGGTCTGTATTGATGTCGTCCCAGAAGGAAGCCTCTTCTAAAGATGATGCACAAGAAAGCCTGCAAACAGTTTGCTGAAGACAAGTGGACTAAGGACATGGATTACTGGAACCATGTCCTGTGGTCTGATGAGGCTAAGATAAACTTATTTGGTTCAGATGGTGTCAAGCCTGTGTGGTGCCAACCAGGTGGGGATTACAAAGACAAGTGTGTCTTGCCTACAGTCAAGCATGGTGGTGGGAGTGTCATGGTCTGGGGCTGCATGAGTGCTGCCAGCACTGGGGAGCTACAATTCATTGAGGGAACCATGAAGCCAACATGTACTGTGACATACTGAATCAGAGCATGATCCCCTCCCTTCAGAGACTGGGCCGCAGGGCAGTATTCCAACATGATAACGACCCCAAACACACCTCCAAGATGACCACTGCCTTGCTAAAGAAGCTGAGGGTAAAAGTGATGGACTGGCCAAGCATGTCTCCAGACCTAAACCCTATTGAGCCTCGGTGGAGCATCCTCAAATAAAAGGTGGAGGAGGGCAAGGTCTCTAACATCTGACAGCTCCATGATTTTATCATGGACTAGGGGAAGAGGACTCCAGTGGCAACCTCTGAAGCTCTGGTGAACTCCATGCCCAAGAGGGTTAAGGCAGTGCTGGAAAATAAAGGTGGCCACACAAATATTGGCACTTTGGGCCCAATTTGGACATTTTCACTTAGGGGTGTACTCACTTTTGTGACATACTGTGTATATATACAGTATATATATATAGTTGACAACTTAATACCAAAAGAGAGAGATGGCAGTGCAGCCCCAGAAGCGCTGGACCAAATTTGGGCAGAGTAGGCCATACCAAAGGCAAGAATACAATTCTGATTTATCCTTATCGATCAAAAATGGAATAAATGCCCCAGTTGTGTTTTAAGATAAGAAGTAAAGGAACATCTCCCAAACGGGACACACAGCAAAAAAGTAAAACGTTGCCAGTGTTTTAACCCACTTCCCTTTAAAAACAGTAACATTTGGGCTTTAGATATACTTTTACAATAGTTAGTTACACTATGCTTTGTAAAAAAATTGCCACCCCAGCCCTCCTTATCAAACTAGTTAATGTAAGTAAACTGTTGTTCATAAATAAAAGTTTTTCGCTGTTTGACCTGCTCAGGGCTAGCAAAATTGACACCCTACAGCAGCGGCGCCCGGTCAATAAGGGGCACTTGGGCACCGCCTCCCCGCCGCTGACAAGAAAAAAAAACCCTTACAGGAGTCGCTGGTATATTGACTTTTTTTTCTCAGCTCCTTTCTGTCTGCTGAAAGCAAGTAGTGAGCCGATTGTTCAGTCATATAAGACTATGTATGTGCGCTGAACAGGCGCACACACATAGTCTGATTGGCTGCCCTGAGCCAGTGACTGACTGGCATTGGATGCTGTGAGCGGGACTGTGGTGGATGTGCTAGCTGCGTGATTACTCGCGTGATTACTCACTCCACCGTGTTTCAGTTTCGACTCCCGTGACGCAGACCATACACTGCCAGCATGCTCTCTGGCTCGCCGCAAGCCAAGCTCTGCACAGTGCACACTGCCAGCCTGCCTATTAGATTGGGTAAGTGCTGGACTTGTCCCGACTTCGGGGGGGGGGGGGGGCTCTGCATACTGCTATATGGTGACTCTGTATACCCTATCTGGTGACTGTATATTGCGATATGGTGGCTCTGTATACTCCTATATGGTGACTGTATACCCTATCTGGGGCTCTGTATACTGTTATATGAGGGCTCTGCATACCCCTATCTGGTGACTGTATACCCCTATCTGATGACTGTATACCCTATCTGGTGACTGTATACCCTATCTGGGACTCTGTTTACCCCTATCTGGTGACTGTATACCCTATCTGGTGCTATGTATACTGCTATCTGGGGCTCTGTATACTGTGATATGGTGACTCTGTATACCCTATCTGGTGACTGTATACCCTATCTGGGACTCTGTTTACCCCTATCTGGTGACTGTATACCCTATCTGGGACTCTGTATACTGCTATATGGGGGCTCTGTATACCCCTATCTGGTGACATTATACCCCTATCTGGTGACTGTATACCCTATCTGGTGACTGTATACCCTATCTGGTGCTATGTATACTGCTATCTGGGGCTCTGTATACTGCGATATGGTGACTCTCTATACTCCTATATAGTGACTGTATACCCTTTCTGGGGCTCTGTATACTACTATATGGGGACTCTGTTTACCCCTATCTGGTGACTGTATACCCTATCTGGTGCTATGTATACTGCTATCTGGGGCTCTGTATACTGCGATATGGTGACTCTGCATACCCCTATCTGGTGACTGTATACCCTATGTGGGGCTCTGAATACTGCAAAATGGTGACTCTGTATACTGCTATATGGGGGCTCTGTATACTGCTATCTGGAGCTCTGTATACTGCTATCTAGGGCTCTGTATACTGCTATATGGGACTCTGTATACTGATATATGGGGGCTCTGTATACTGTTATCTGGGGCTCTGTATACTGCTATGTGGGGCTCTGTATACTGCTATATGTTGACTCTGTATACTGATATATGGGGGCTTTGTATACTGCTATCTGGTGGCTCTGTATACTGCTATCTGGTGACTCTGTATACCCCTATCTGGGGCTCTGTATACTCCTATCTGGTGACTCTGTATACCCCTATCTGGTGACTTTGTATACTCCTATCTGGTAATGCTGTATACATTATCTGTAATGCTGTATACTCTATCTGGTGATTCTGGGCTGTATACTCCTGACACAAGGGGTGGAAAGTATAAGAAGTGGGGCTTGTGAGGAGTGGGAGGGGTCAAAAAGGAAGGACGGGGTCTGGCGCCCCCCATCCTAAAATTTCACCAGCCGCCACTGCCCTATAGTGTTCTAACACATTCTCTCTATTTCTGAGGCCACCAACCATTTAATGACTTAAGATAGGGAGGGGTGAAATGGAATCGCAATTATCCCTTTAATGCACCCAATTAAGCACCACACATTTTGCAGTAAATAGGTTAAGTTATGGAAGATACCATTTCCATATATAGTTTATATTAACCAGACATTAAAATGTTACAGTTAGAACATTTACTTATTTTTCCTTAAAACTGAGGACGCTGTTGGCTTATTAATTGACAATTGGTAACTAATTTCTGTTTTTTTTCAATGCAGAAATATTTGCCATGCTCTGGTATAGTGTGTTTTGCATCCACTGGAGTAGGTCATGTTAGCGGGCCAGACAATTTCTTATCAAATCCAGTATGTGCTTTTAACCTGTCTACACTGTTCACTCTAGTGATGTGTAATGTATTTACCATTGTGACACTTCAACTTGTATCTCTTTGTACTTGTCTGGCATCAACACTGCACATTTGCTTCATCTCCTCTCTGTTCGTTCCTCATGATTGACCATTTCATTACAATTCCTTCTCTTGCCCCTTTTTTCCTCTGAATTCATCCTTCTATATACCTGATGTGTACTTGTATCATCTCTAGTGCTGTAGAGATAAAAAAAGTATTATGGATCTTGGTGCGAACTAGAAGGTTTTGTAATTTTAGGGTTTTGCTAATTTTTTATGCTTTCTTAGAGTAAAATATTAATGTATGAAGGCATTTCAAATAAACTTTTACAAATTTGTTTACACCTATAAAAGGAGAACTTTGCTTTAAGAAAAACATTGTTTCCAAACGGGGAGGTTCTTAAGTATTACAATGAACACAGTAACTTATGTACCCCAAAACTGAGGAATGGTTAAAATATAGTCCACAATTTAACATCTTAAAAAAAATTGTATCTGTGTCTACCCCTCCACTATGTTATGCTGATGCACAAAAAAAACTTTTAAAAAGTTTATAATTTTATAAAATTATAGAGTTATAGGGGAGTTATACAGGGTGGGCCATTTATATGGATACACCTTAAAATGGGAATGGTTGGTGATATTAACTTCCTGTTTGTGTCACATTAGTATATGTGAGGGGGGAAACTTTTCAAGATGGGTGGTGACCATGGCGGCCATTAAAACCATAAAAACCATAAAAAAACCATATGCTGTGAAGATAAGAGATGTGCAGCACCTGAAACTATGGATACTGGAAGCCTGTGCTAGCATTTCTCCTGCAGTGTTGCTATCAGTGTGTGAAGAGTGGGAGAAGAGGGTTGCATTGACAATCCAACACAATGGGCAGCACATTGAACACATTTTATAAGTGGTCAGATACTTGTAAATAACTCATGAAAGAATAAAGTTACGTTAAAACCAAGCACACCATTGTTTTTCTTGTGAAATTCCCAATAAGTTTGATGTGTCACATGACCCTCTTCCTATTGAAAAAACAAAAGTTGGATTCAAAATGGCCGACTTCAAAATGGCCACCATGGTCACCACCCATCTTGAAAAGTTTCCCCCCTCACATATACTAATGTGCCACAAAAAGGAAGTTAATATCACCAGCCATTCCCATTTTATTAAGGTGTATCCATATAAATGACCCAACCTGTATATGAAGATTAGTGGAAATACTCAAAAAGTGTATTCAGCCACCTGATATCTATAATTATTAAATAATTACAGGTGTTGATTCCTTTTATTAGATGGATTTAATAAAATTGTATATGTTTTATTTTTGAGACCTCGTGCTGCCGGATTTTTTTTTTTCTTTGATTGTACGTTTGAATGCCTGAGTACTGGGGCCATCCAAGCACATTAGTCCCTATCTCATCTTGTTTATCATTAAGGGGTATTTTGGGGTAGCGGCACAATTTCAATAGATGCATCTGATATCTATATTATATGCCCAAATGTGCAACAACCTTTTAGTTCTGAGGCTATTTATTTTTAAGAATCAGACTCCCAGGAGTTTTTTTCCATTTTATTCACATGCATATCCATACTCTGGTCCATTCCTACCAAGCAGGAGTGTGATTTTTGTGGCAGGCAAAAACACTCTTGAAGCATCATCCAATGCGCTTTCGTGTCTTATGGTCTCAGCTGCAGATTTGGCGATTTGGCACTGCATCGCTTTAACTGACAATTGCGCATGCGTGCGACGTTGTACCCAAACCAAATTTGCGTCCTTTTTTTCCCACAAATAGAGCTTTCTTTTGGTGGTATTTGATCCCCTCTGCATCATTTCTGATCACCGCTATAAACAAAAGAAGAGCGACAATTTTGCAAAAACCCCACATGTCTTACTTTTTGCTAAAATACAAATCCAAAAAAATATATATATAAAAACATTTTTTCCATTTTTTTGGCCGATTTATATTCTTCCTCATATTTTTGGTAAAAAAAAATTGCAATTGGCGTTTATTGATTGATTTGCGCAAAAGTTGCTTCATTCACAGATGATGAGAATTAATTTCTGGGGTTTTTATTTTTTTTTATTTTTTACTGGTAATGGCAGCGATCTGCGATTTTTAGCGGTACTGCGATATTGGGGCGGACATGTCAGACCATTTTGACACTTTTTTGGGACCATTGGCATTTATACAGCGATCAGTGCTATAAAAATGCAGATTACTGTGTAAATGCCATTGGCAGTGAAGGGGTTAACCTGGAGGGGGCACTCTAAGGGTTAACTGTGTTCCCTGGGCGTGTTCTAACTGTGTGTGGGCTGGGCTGGCTGGGGGAAGGGAGTGATCACGGCTTCCATATACAGGAAGCCTGTGATCACAGCCCTTCCCCCTCTAACAGAACGGAGATCCGTGTTTACTTACACGGACCTCCGTTCTTTCACTGCGGGGGGCATCACGAGTAGCCGGCAGCGATCAAGTCCGCCCTACCTGCTCCCTGGCCGCCCAAACACAGTGAGGCGGTTTGCGATCTCGAGCCACTTTGTCGCCATCAGACGCCGGTCAGCAGTCGGCAAGTGGTTAAGTAGTCTCCAATAAGTTATGAAAGGTGTTGCTGACCTAGTTTGCCTGAGTCATCAGAGAATTATAGGTAATCATAAACAAGTAGGCATAGAATGAAAGCCAGATAAAGGTCAGAAGTCCTTGTTTACATACTTGTTCCAGATAAGTAACATAAAACATTGAGCCTGGCTCCACACTAGTGCGATCACAGAGATTGCATGTGATTTGCACCCGCACCACAGGTGCCGATGACATGCGATCTCTGAGAAATGCGAGTTCAGCCATACAATTGTATGGCTGAACTCGCATTAGATTTGCACTAAAAAAGCTGCAGGAACCTTTTTTATTTCCCCCCACTGGAATCAGATCGCATTTGTGTTCTCACTGCGATCTATGAACCGATCTGGGGGTGTCATTAACATTCTATTGACATACGCATCGGATTGCAGAGGGCAGTGTGAACGGCCTGCGGGAGAAGTGCAATGCGGGAACCAGCTCTGTAATCGCGCTGGTTCCTGCATCGCACCAGTGTGAACCAGGGCTAAAATGACACCTGCATCGGTTTGCAGAAGGCAGTGTGAACTGCCTGCGGGAGAGGTGCGATGCGGGAACCAGCTCTGTAATCGCACTGGTTCCCGCATTGCACCAGTGTGAACAAGGGCTAAAGCAAGAGTAATCAGTAGTTTAAACCTTGTCTGTTGACGAGTTTACAGAAATTAAATTTGGAGTGGCTTGGTCCATTAATTGTTAAATGTATGAATTATGACAATGAAAAGATATTGCAAATGGGGGTAGCCTCTGAGTTGTTTTAATTATTTTTTTAGGATTACAATTTTTCATTTTTTTTAAATTTTATATATTGGAGTATTGTGTATGTTGTGCCTCAAAAATCTGGAAAACATGTTTTACTATGTCTAAACCTAGTTGATCACTTTCATGAAAGATATCAGTCACTCAGCATCTGAATTTGTGTTACCCAGAGATGTTAAGACTCTCTTTTGCAGTTCATATGTATGGAGTCACAGTATTTAGTAGAGTATAGCTGTAGTATTATTTGCTCAATCACACTGATGGTATAATGTTGCCAACGTCACCATACGTGTGAATAAATAAAGCTATTGTTTTGTTTCTTTTTTTCTTTTTTAACATTTATGCATTTTAAACCATTGTAGTAAAATGTATATATTTTTTATATTTATCGTGTGTATCCCAAGCTTTTGTACAGTACCATAAACGTCAATCTTAGCCTCCCAAAAAACCTTCTCATTGCTCATTATAATCAAAGATCTTGCTGCACAATCCATTACATCCAATACAATATAAATACTACTTAAATAAGTACATTATGCAGTTGATTTACTAAAACTGGAGAGATAAAAATCCAGAGCAGCTCTGCATGGTAGCCAATCTGCTTCTAACTTCAGCTTGTTCAATTAAAGTGGATGTAAACCCTCCATATACCCAGTGAAGTGAACAGCCTCAGATGATACACAGGAATGACACAAACCTCCCTATATACGTTGTACATGTATATATGCTGTCTTCAGCTTGATATACTGTTTAGAAAGTGCACATTCTGTTATATTTTTCACTCCCTCATTCTTATCTAGGAGGAGTTGATTGCTAGACGTTGTGAGACACTGTGAGAGACTATGAGAAAGCTGATTGGAGGAAAGACACGCACCCCCTCCCCACACATGCAGAACCGTGCCTGTGTTTTGTTTAGCAGCCTGTTAATCTATTTTTAGCAACCTCCTTCGACTCTAAATTCTCTGTCCCGTCTCTCAGAACGATTGAGAACATATCAGGCTGATAACAGAGCTACGGAAGAAGAGACAGCTACACAACATAGCTATTTAAAGAGAGATAACAAAACACTACAGACAGATATGCCCAGCTCAAATTTCATGAATTGGGTTTACATCCACTTTAAGCTTTGACGAAAAAACTTGAAAGCCAGTTGGTTTCTATGCAGAGCTGCACCAGATTTTGCACTCTTCTGTTTTAGTTAATCAACCCCACTATGTTTGATAATTATATTTGATAATATGTTTTCATAATGCATAAAAGAATATGTTAAAACTGCAAACAAAGGGTACTGTGCTGCTCAACAACAATGTTTTTTTTCTTTGTGAACCCATAAATCCTGATACCCTCAGTTAGCCGAAGATGATCCAAGTGGATGTAAAACTTCCAGAATGCTCTGCTGTCATCATTTGTCAATCCATATACATGTATTTCATCTGCTAGAAAGCCTATGTGTAATGTTTGTTCAATAAAACATTTTTTAGAGAAGATACAGCATGCTTTGCCTATGCACCAAATGATGGAAAAGGTTCTAGGCATCTATTTATTTGTATTTTTTTATTATTTTAAACAAAGTATTCTCTTATTCAAAAGATGTTTTCAAGGTCCCTAAAACTAATATTTTTTAGAATATCTCCAAAATCTGGGAATATGTATTTCGCTGACTTTTTTATAGACAAAAAACATGGATTTTTTAATGCTGATTTATGTTCTAAACTATCCTAACTCATTAAAGATGCATACATTGTCTCCTGGGATACATTACAACAAGCTCTTTGTGAAGTAATTTAAGCAATACATCTTCAGCTAAAGGACATCGCAACACTAACTAAATTAGTATAAGCCCCCAGTAGATGGCAGTAGTATACAGTATTTTATTTTATTATTTTACTTTGTGAACCTGCCTCACATTAATCATAGATGCAGAAAAGTCTGAACACTACAAACTGACATAGACCTTGCTTTACCTCAATCAATCTTTATTCGCCAGTACATTAAAGTGGTTAGATATGGCATACCTGATTGCCTCGGGTCTAAGATAAAGCTTATAAATAACAGCATTTATGTTATCTCCTTTTATTCTTTTCTTATTATTGCTGCTTGGATGTAATCTGTTTATCCTTGATTAGATTGCCTGACCATTCAATATGTTCATTACATTTTTGTAAACCATACTGTTTTACTGCAGTGGTGAGCTTCTGGGCTTATTATTTCTAAGCAAAGATACTAATGCCTACAAAGCCATACATTCAGCAAGGGATTTAAATTACAAATATGGTAATTTTTAATCAAGCAATATTTAAGACTTGCAAGCAATAAACATATGCACCCTGCCATTTCACCAAAAAGATTTCCTCTTTATAATCTGCTTATATAACGTACTGCACAAATTGAAAACAGCTGATAGAGCACATAATCATTCCACCACATACATAAAATTTATAGCCGTCTAGATAGAGAAAATTCTAAGGTGAATGAATGTTGCTGTATTTTTAGAAGTGGCAGAGCTTTTTTGCTCTACCTGTTTTGTAATGGAATATAACAGTAACATCGATCTCTGCCAAGTGTCCTATTGTCAGTTCCTATGAAATAATGCAGAGGTTCAGGCAGGAATAGCCCTAGGGTTCAAGTGTCTCCCCAGCTCAGATGGGCACATTCTGCTGTGCCCACACCATAAAGATCAGTGACTAGGAACAGCCCTTATTTACAGACTTGCTTATTGTTATGTGTACAGAAAAAAAAACCTTCTATAACAGTGAATCTTTTTTTAACCTCATAAAACTGTTATCCCTGTCCAGTGCTCAATCAATTCAGTTTGGGTGCATGCACTTGCACATATGAAAAGGCTGAAAGAATCCATTACAGAAAATGCTTTCAGGCCCAAAGCAAGTAGCAGACAACATCCACTAGAGTGAAGGGTATTACTAGGGCTAGAAAACAAAAGGCAAAGCCTGGTAGCTAGAGCTGAATAGCTGAAAACTGCATAAAATGTGCTTCCCAACAAAGAAACTAGGAATGAGATTAGATTAGTAAACATTTTGTTATGAAAATTGAATACTTGTGTCTTTGGCTGTTGTAAAACAACAAGTCCTTATGGCAATCTTTAGGTTGTAGTTTATCAACATACTGTATATGATATTATTTTAAGATATATAATTTCTTTATATAATGCTAAAATCATCTTATTTGTGATTACATTTTATTGTATGCAAAGCAACCATTTTGTATGCTGATGATATGTTTCCTAGAGAAGAACTTGGCCAAATGCATTTAGTTATTGTCAGCTTGATCTTTTTCAAGTGTATCACAAAACTTTTTTTTTTAACTGAACTCCAGGCACATTTAGAAGGCACAAATTATTTCAAACCTGTATTCAATACATTCTTAAATGTATTTTTTAAAACTCAAGCAGTGTAAATACTTAAAGCGGAGTTCCACTAAAAAGTGGAACTTCCGCTTATCCGTCTCCCTCCCCCCGGTGCCACATTTGGCACCTTTCTGGGGGTACCTGATTTTGACAGATACCATTCCCCACTTCGGGAAGACAGGACTTCGGCTCATTGCTCGGAAGTTCAGCCCCCTCTCCCTCCTCGGCCGCCAGACCAATTAGAAAGCGCAGCGTGCATGCGCAGTATGGAACCAGCTGTGAAGCCGAAAGGAATGGTGGCAGCTGCACCAGACAGATCTGTAGATTGGCTTGGGTGCCTACATCGCGGACTCCCTGGACAGGTAAGTGTCCATATATTAAAAGTCAGCAGCTGCAGTATTTGTAGCTGTTGACTTTTAATTTTTCATGGGTGGCAGGACCACCTCTTTAACTTTGAATTGACACCAGCCTCTTGCAGTCCCTTTCTAAAAGAGTTCAGACTGGTGCAGGGAGAAGCAGTAGTGGAACCAACCAGTTGTACTTCAGCACAAGCGATATGGTGAGGAGATAGAAGAGTGACAGATGAGCTCATCAGTCCACTCTCACAGGCTAGGACAGGGATAAGACCTGCATGTATTAGTGAACTGCAGCAGAAAAAATAATGTTGCTTTACCTACCAGACAGGGCTGTGCTGTGTGGCAGAGCTGTGTAAACTGGAAAGACAGAAAAACAAATGCTCATTGCAGAGATCAGTGAGGAGAGCTCTGAGAGCTGATTGGAGGGAAGAGACATAACCCCCTTGACACAGCACACAGGAACAGAGCTGAATCGGTTAATTAGCTCCCCTTTCTTCTCAAGGTGTAAGGAAGACATGTCAGAAGTGGCTCATGCAAATAGCAGAGGAATGCAACAGCAGACAGAAATGACACTCAGGGGGTTATTTGTTAAAACTGGAGTGCAAAATCTGGTGCAGTTCTGCATCAGCTTCCAGGTTTTATTGTCAAAGCTTTGTTGAACAAGCTGAATTTAGAAACTGAGGCTACCATGCACAGCTGCACCAGATTTTGAGTGCACCCGTTTCAGTATATCTCCCTTCAAGTGTTCTCAATTGAGGCAAGTACACACTATTCATACCTCTTCCATACCTCTACCAACTTCTTGAAATGAGAACGAGGGATGCCTATTAGAAAAAATATGTAGGCATAGGACAAATAGTAATAGTTATACCCGCATGTGCTTTTTTGTACCATTCCTGTTCCTTATGAAATTTCCAAATGCAGCAATTTAGAAACTGAATGATAGGTTTAGTACCAGGAAACACTTTTTGAAAGATAAATAGTGCATTTTATATACAACTATATAGATCAGACCAAAATGAGGGAAAAATGAGGAGGGAAAAGGGACAGAGGGACTTTGTTCCAAATAAGGAACAGTCCCTCAAAATCAGGGACAGTTGGGAGCTATGCACCATTAGCCCTCATTCACACTGAAAGCGGGGTTGAAATCAGCTGAACTCGCACAATTTCAAACCCGCATTACAGTGCGAGTTTGGGGGCAATTTGAAAGACATCTGAGTGGATTCATGCACAGATGTCTATTGAAATCACCCCCAAAGTCGCCAAAAGTAGTGCAGGAACTACTTTTGGAAATCAGTGCCGTTGCTGGCAATAGGCTGTGATTTGACATGTGATTTGACATGAATGGGGGCTAAAATGATATGTTATGTTTATATTTCTTTTTTTTTTCCTTTAGAAAATGTTTATATTTCATGTCTAAGGTTTACAACCACTTTAAGCTTTGGATAGAGGACAGGATGTCCACCTGTCCCACCTGAGAGATTTCCTTTACTTTCTGTCCCAGAGACACAACAGAAAGTGAGAGAAAATCAACAAAATGATTCATTCCTACAGACTACATGACTATAATAAATACTAAACAACTTTATATTTTCTAGCTTAATTAGGAAATGAATGGTACATTTAAGGTATTAAATGTCTCAGAAAAGCTTCCAGTCTGCCTCAGAAGCTGCAGCCCCGTTTCTGTTCCCTTCTATGTGAATGATTCAAGAAGGCCCAGAGAAGTCACAATATTGGATATGCCTTATTAAATACATATATATGCTGTGAAGGCTCTTTTGGCAGCACTAGAGGAATGGTGTGAATTAGGGTGATATACAAACACAACAATAAAATGCAGAGGTAATGTGGCTTTGGTGCATTGAGAAATCTGTTATTGCAGCAGAGAAAACCCAAAAGCCAATAAACCAAAGGAGATGGGTGATTGAGAGTTGTGCTGAAGCAAAGGCCACTACTTTACATATCCATAGCAATAATATCTAAAGGCTCTACAACAGTGAAGCACATCCTATTCAAGTGCAGAGAGTGGAGTTAATTCACAAAAAAACAACCCATGAATGGCTTGTATTTCATTCATTGCAAATTTATAATTCATGACAGGCATGCCTGGTCTCTGCTATTTGCAGCCACAATATTTTGGCGGGCAGGACCTGCTTTTGAAGTCAATTACTCTTTTCAAATAATGTATTTGTGTGCTACAAAGAAAAGATTGTTTACCAACAATTGGTCAGCAAGATGTGAAGGCCGAACTTCATGTTTTAGTATGATCATGCTGGAACACCAGATATTGAAACTGTCTTCATTCAGTTGCAGGCTATGCATTTTGGACATTACATCAAGGCAAGAAGAATAAAGAAGAAATAGAGAACAACACAACATCATAATTTAGAGACTAGCCAGTCCTCTGATGGTACACAACATTTCCTCCCCCTGGCTGATGTAATCATCCATACATTTAGCATGCATCACTGCTGCAGACTGCTACACTGGGTGCACATGAAGAAGGATTATTTTTAAGGCTCCTTTCACACTGAGGTGCTTTACAGACGCTATTATCTAAAAATAGCATCTGTAAAGCGATTCAAAAATCCACCCCAATCCACCCCAATGTGAAAGCCCTGAGTGCTTTCACACGGGGGCGGTGCTCTTGCGGGACGTTACAAAAAGTCCTGCAAGCAGCATCTTTGAGGCGGTGAAGGGAGCTGGGTACATACCGCTCCTTTACCGCCCCTGCCATTGAAAAGCGCTTTTGAAGCGGCCGCACACTGCCTTGGTGGAGCACCGGCACTTTTAACCCCGTTTTAACCCCTTGTGGTGGGTTAAAAGTGCCGCACTCCCGCCTGCATAGCGGAGCCATATCGCTGGTAATACTCTGCTAAAACTAGCAGGGTTTTACCGTGACTGTAACTAAGTAGTTACTAAGCGACTGCGACCAAGTAGCCTTAGTGTCCGAGACAGAAAAAAAATTCTAAGATGAATCATGGGCATCTGTGTCTAACGTACACTAAACAGAGTATTGATCTGGTAAAAAGTCAGATAGAACCATTTCTGAATAGTCCAAGTGGTCCCTTATGGATTCATCATTTTGCTGAGCACATCTCTGCAACTAATAAACAAGGCTGTATGAGTCTTGACTATCTACAGTTTGTACTGTAATTGAAACAGGCCCAGTAATGTCAGTTATTACAGTTGGGATCCATTTTGAACTAGTCCTACCATTTCTAGTGTGCACAGGATCATACAGAGTAAATTCATGTAAATTATTGGACAACAAACTAAAAAGAGGTTTTGTTGTTGCTTTTACTCCAGTTTGTCATTCAAATTTAGTTTAGGATTATAAAGACATGTCTCAAGGTGGCATCCCATAAGGTATTGTACATGAAGTAACATGCTGAACTAACAGAAAAATGTGCACGCCTTGTTGGCCAGTCTCCATTAGTCATCATTTTGAGCTGTTGTCAGATACAATAACATTTGGTATTCTGTATGTTGCAAACAGCTGTCAAATGGTAACACAAGATGTCCATTGTAGTGTAAGGATAATCTCTAACCATTTTGATTATGGTCCCACCACTATGGATGAGACAAATTTACTTAGGTTTGGTTCAAGGCGTGTTTGGCAAACAATAAAGTTTGGGTGCCAGAGTGAAGTCAATGGGAGCTGAATGTAAAAAATCAGCAATGAACATTTTATAAGATAATATGCAAAAGATTATCTACCAAAGGACTTGGGGAAGGGGGGAAGACTACTGCCATGGAGGGGGGCACGTACCAAATCTACATTTTACAAAGAAAAAACAAATCTTTACTATATGATGCTTGGCTCCCGTCAAACTGGCTAAAAGTCTGGTGCAGACTTGAGTCTGTCCCTATCCACCACTATGATGAAGTTCTTCCTTTGGAACGAATCAGCAAAAATAATAATGAAGCCTAGACCATATATTTTTGGCAACTTCTTTTACACAAAAATGGAGTTGCTTTGGAGGGTTTTGGCAGGTCCATAAAAATGTACAGCTTTCAGGCTCCATTTATGCACACAATGCCAGAGAAAGCTGCATGTAGCATATCTAAAACAGTCTTGCATCCCTTTTCAGGAATAATTATTTAGCCTTCCTCTAATGAACACCTTTATGTGGAAAATGTTAGTGTTTAGAATATAGTCTGAATTCCCCTGACAATTTCTCAGCAAGCATGGAAATAGCTTATGCAGCATAAAAAGCACAGTTGCATGCTAGAAAAAAATAATATTTATAATACCAATGTGCATGATTTTTGTAGTATTGTCAAAAAGGACAGCATAATTTTTTTTTGTAAAAGATAAACCTAAAAATACCCTGAGTTAGCAGCATCACCTTTTAAACAATGCATAGGATGCATTGGCAAGAACAGGTGCTTTGTATGCCCCTTTAAGAAAACTGAATGCTATTTCTTCAATAAGAAAGGCCATGTTATACTTTTTTTGCCAAGCAAGGATCAATCAAGAAAAACAGTGCAATTCTCCCTAAGAGCCGATTCACACAGGGGCAACTTGTTAAGCAACTTGAGTCGCCTGATCAGTCGCACTCCATGCATTGCAATGGAATTGTTCTAATAGGAGCGACTCATGTCGCTCTGCCTTAGAAAAAGGTTTCTCTACTACTTTGGGGGCGACTTCAGGTGACTTGCATTGACTTCTATTACAGAAGTCATTTGCAAGCCACGCTGAAGTAGCGCTCTGCGGGGCGGCTCAGAGTAACCCCTGAAGTCAGATCGCCTTTGTGTAACCCGTCTCTAAAAGGCAAATAGAAAGCCACACCAGAGACACAGGTCAATTAAATTTATCCTATCCTCATCAACAAGTGTTAAGTTCTTAGTATAGATCATACCAAGACATCAGATACTGGAAACTACCTTTATTCAGCTGTGCAAGATTTCCAATAATACACATTATGGCAAAGCAGAAAGGGGGATGTGGGGGAAACCACAGCTCACTCTTTAAAAGAGCAGCTCTGGCAAGTATGTGTGTTATATAAGCTGCGGATAACCAGTCATGTTTTAAATGCGATCATTTTAATGAGTGGATGATTAGACTTGTGTGCTGCATTTGGATGCACATCGGATCTCATTAATTAAAACTGGAGCACTGGAACAACAGTTTACATTACCCAAGCCTAATCACAGCAGGCTATGTCTCTTTGCACTCTCCTTCTCTCTCCTGTTATTATGTCTGCTCCTTTTTCTGTAAGTACTCCAGTATGCGAAGCGAAGAGTTGTCTGAATTGCAGAAGATGTTCTAAATTAAGGGAGGGGGCATTTCCGCATCCTCACATTGAGTGCTGTACTGTTTTGGTCCCGAGTACTGAATACTGTTATGTGCTGTCAACCATAGTTTGCATCATGGTATTGGAGTTCTAAAGCCACAAGTTTCCCACTAAATGGAGAGACTGTATTAAATAAAAACTCTGCAGGAACTAAAACAGTAAAAAAATTGACAGAGTTGTTAACAATTCCCTAATTTAGCCAAAACAAAAAAACAAATGAACACATAAATAATGGTTTGTTTTCATATACATTTTAATTAGATTAGGACCAAAAGATACAATTTAAAAACTATATATATATTTATATACACAGTGGTACCTCAGATTGCGAGTAACACGGTTAACGAGCGTTTCGCAATAGGAGCAGTTTTAAAAAAAAATCCCAACTCAAGTGCTGTCTCGCAAAACGAGCAGGATTAAGCCTCTGTGCATGCAATACCGCATGTGGCCTGAGGTGCGTGGGTGCTGGTGAGGCTCTGAGATGCTTGGAAGCATTCGGAAATACCAAAAGTGTAAACAGTTCCCGAGTGTTTCCAAATGTTTCCGAGCATCTCCAAGCCTCACCAGTGCCACCACACCTCTGGCCACATACTGTATTGCATACACCAGCTCCCCCGGACCTCTGGCCACATATAGCACTGCATAGACAAGCAGTCACTGCGGAATGAATTATCTGAGTTTCCATTGTTTCCTATGGGGAAGCTTGCTTTGCTATACGAGTGATTTGGATTACAAGCATTCTCCTGGAATGGATTATATATATATATATATAATTTTTTTTTTTTTTTCTCAATTCCTTGGATATTTTTTTATATTCCTTTCCTGCTTTATAGAGTTCAACTACCTTTTCCCGTAGATCCTTTAACAATTCTTTTGCTTTCCCCATGACTCAGAAAACGTCAGTGCAACACTGGGTGAGAGATGCAAGGGTTACCTTTAATAGCCATTCAAACCCATTTGTGTCAACTTGTGTGCATGTTATCAGGCCACAATCACCAGGGTATGTAAACTTTTGATCAGGGTCATTTGGTAATTTCTATTGACATTATGATTTACAAAGAGTAAACACAGTTGATTGATAATAAATGTCTTCAGCTAAACACTAACCATGAGTGAAAGAAAAGTTTTTGTGTTATCATTCATATTCTCTGAAAAATGGCCAAGAAATCATAAATTTTGCCAGGGTATGTAAACTTATGAGCACAACTGTACACACAGTTTTTGACAAGCCCTTTAATAAAACACTGGCAAGGTATCCCCCATGTAGAAGGCATGTGGCCTGGGAGGGTTCAGGAGGGGTCCTGCATACTTGTTTCCCCCTTTCCTGGCCTATCAGGCTGCCTCCATAGATAAAGGTCTGACATAGATTTTTTGGGGGCCCTCACCTCTCTTGTTTTTTTAAATGGGGTTCCTCTTAAAATCCATACCAGACCCTACATTATTGTTTTTTTTTTTTTTTTTGCATTGGGTTTCCTTCAAATTAATATGAGACCTGAGGGGTAAATGAATGAGGTCAAATGACATCACTGGTCATTTCCTTAACAACCTTGACGGCGGAAGAAGGAAGCTGGAATATATATTAGCCAAAGAAAAACCCACTACTATATATGGTGTTTGGCTTTTGCTGAATGGGCTTAAAGTCCAGCGTTTGGATTAATTCCCAAACAAGCCAAGTTCAGTCTAACCCTGGGATATTATGTAGCCTTCTATTTGGTCAGCAGCTGAAGCTCTAGTCTCCTTTCCACTCTCAGTTGTATTTAAATAAGCCCATTGGTTGGAGAACGCAAAGATTTACTAAAATAGTAGAAACTGATCACTTAAAGCATAATAAATGTTACTAAATATGATAAAGCTGTGTTAACCACTTCATGCACTTAGAACATACCTGTATGTCTTCAGGTTGAAATGGTTGCACTGGGATCATGGCTGCTATCAATTGGATTTGCTGTCTGTTCCACCCCCCCCCCCCATCACGATGCAAGAAACCAGAAGCATTGAGGATTTTGTCACTCCTAGCTTTGATTTGAAGTTTACAAGCCATTATCAGCCTGAAAACCATCTGATCACCTGTCACTGCCTATGCTATCACAAGAAGGGATGTTGTTCCTCACTTGCGTTAGCAATACGTTTGATTAAGAAAAATCAAATAGACAGTGTAAAACAATTAAATGAATCCAGTGGTGATCTTTCTCCATGTTTAACTCTTCCCCTGCTGGAACAATGCCTCACTCATTATTTCACTGCCACTATTATTGACTGCACAGAACCCTAAAAAGAAGAGCACTGGAACAATAGAAAGAAAGTAACAACCAACTTGCACCTCAGTAGGGACCCACCTTAAATATGGAGGTCCTAAATAATAAATAAAAAAGGAAGTCTCGATGAATAGAGTGCTGTCAATAATAGTGGCAGTGAAATAATGAGTGAGGCATTGTTCCAGCAGGGGAAGAGTTAAACATAGAGAAAGATCACCACTGGATAGGGGTGTAAAGGAGGTAGCTGAAAATACCAAAAATTGGGCAAACAAGTAGTAATGTAGGGAGTGGTACTATAAATATAGCATATGCATTATGACATAAATATTACTAATAGGTCACTAAGGGCATAAAGTACAACATGAAAAACTGAGGGTTGCAAATTCTAAGAGAAAAAAGTAAAGACATTGTAATTATTACATCACCATACCTTACTCAATTTCTAGACAAATAACAGTAGAATAAGCAATGTTATCATACCATGGTACATGTTGACAAATCATAGTGCAGTATGTAATTAACAACAGCACTAAACTTGGAAAAGATGTATATCCCACAAACAAGAAAGTATAATATACAAGCACTAGGCACAAGATCCCACAGACACACACACAACAAGGCTAAAGGGATTCAGACTCCTGACCACACACGGTACAACCAATCTAGATGATTGAGAATACAAAGGATATGATGAGCAGGAAGAGAATAGAACCCATTTAGGGATATAAAATAAGAAACAGAAAGTGTGAACAAGAGTCTTAGCAGGCTGAACAATCCACACAGTAGTGTCCTAGATAAGATTATAAGTCCACACTAACGATGCCAAATGGAAGGGTTAATACACATACAACAAATCGTCCCGAAGCCCTAATAGGCAATGAAAAGAACCTAACTTTAAACAACAGGCAAATAAGAAAGCAATAGTGTCATTAGAACCCGTCCCGAACGGTATTGTAATAGTAAGAAATGGGTGCTTTACAGCTGATTATCATAACACACAGATTGTAGCAATATAAAAGGATACATGCCGTGACGTGTGGTTCACCCCATTGACAAAGACGTAATGACGAAACGCGTCTGGGAGTGATCACACGGCATTCATTCATTCATGATTAAGGAGAGAGGGAGCGAGACACGGATCATTACACACCGCAGGCTGGGAGTTCACGCTAGCAGGAGGCGGCTTCAGCAACAATAGGACATGGTGATATGATTCTGATCAAAATGCGAATTGTTTTATGATACAATGTAAGCAAGTTTTTAAGGGAGAAGGGGAATTTTGTTAATAAAAAATGGTTTTACGCTATGAGTCTCTCTCTATATATTTTATATCACTGCAAACACCCCGAGGAATACTAACAAGGGCGGACCCAAATCACGGAGGAGAGAAAGACCAAAGGGGTTTTCCGGCTCACCTTCAAGGAGCAGGACAGCGCTCTCAAACAGCAGCTCTGGTAAGCAGGGACCCAGAAGGGGGTGTAAAGTGTTAAGAAAAACCAGCAATCAGCAAATTAGGAAATATGGCAGCAGGAAAAACAAAGATATAAAGTGGATAATCTTCTGATACAATTTTAGAATGACTTTATACTAAAAGATCTGATTTTTTTCAGCAATTTTAATCTAAGCTGAAAACGAATAGGACTATAATAAGACTGTTGTACGAACTGATGCATTTATGGCACATACAAGCAGAGTATAACAGATACATATACTCCATGCAAAAGGTTTTATATACTCCATGTTAATGTTTTTTATGTTTTTTACATATTTCATGCTAATGTTTCTGACATAATTTTTATTTATACAAAAAGAGATACATATTAATTGTCTGAAGGGTTTTATGAATATCTGATTCATACAACTAAGAGTTAAAGAAACAGGTGGTATGAATAACTAGGGGAACAATATATACAAATAGTAGTAGCGCCGCTGCTAACTTTGAGCAAAAGGTGTACTGAGGTGAACACACAGGCAGTTAAAGTCTATACTAGGTTTATTAATATATAGCGGCAGCCGACCAACAACCGATATTAACCATAAACATCAACAGAGGAAGTAAAGGTTAAAGCGCTAGGTACAGAGATTACTTATCTTTAAAATCATTATAGATTACATTACTGTATGAAAACATTTCACATCCCCTTTGTCCCTAGTGGTTTGCCCAGTGACCTGCATGCACTTTTATATTATAAATGCCATTCTTTCTGCCTGGAAACTTGAGAACGTCCTTAGCAACCAAAAAGTGTCCCTTTACGTCAAAAGTGGTTTTTGATCAGCTAGAAAACAGCGATAGTAAATAAGAATCATTTGCAGAATTGAGTGATACTGATTTTTGGGGAAATTTATCATCAGAAACTGAAAGTGACAACAGAGACAATTCTGCAAATGAGCAAATTTCTGTGTTTTTGGTTTGATTACATTATTGAATACATTTTATTACTATTATATTATTATTTTTGATAATTATTTTTAGTTATTCATTATATTATAATTTATGATTTCATTTTTCAAACGTTTTCATACCCGGGATGTCTACTAGACTCTTGTTTGGACAGATTTAAGTGAGTTATTGCTAAGAATTACAGGCCTACAATATAAAACGCCAAATTTTCATGCAAAATAATCGTACTGCTTTCAGCACCAAAAATCTGAAATAATCATACCGCCAGGGAGGTTAAGGTGCCCATCTAATCATTTTTTGAAATTATCGATGCTCCCCGCTGAAACCACTGCTTGTGGAAGAGAATTCCACATCCTTACCACTCTTACAGTAAAGGACACGCTACGCAGTTTAAGGTTAAATAGCTTTTCTTCTCATTTTAGTGAATGGCAGCATGTCTTTTTAAACTACCAGTTACAGAAAAGCTTTTTCCCTATAGTGGGGTCACCAGTGCAGTATATGTACATTGAAATCATATCAAGCGTCGTTTCTCCAGAGAGAACAAGTTCAATGCTTGTAGTCTTTCCCCATAGCTGAGATCCTCCAGTCCCTTTATTGATTTTGTTGTTCTTCTCTGGACCCTCTCCAGTTCCAGCACATCCCTCCTAAGGACTGGTGCCCAGAATTGGATGGCATACTCAAGACGGACCAGAGTCTTGTAGAGTGGGAGAATTATTGTTTTATCTCTAGAGTTAATCCCATTTCTAACGCATGCCAATATTCTGTTGGCTTTGCTTTCAGCACCCTGGCATTGCATGCCATTGCTAAGCCTGTCATCTACTAGGACCCACAGGGCCTTTTCCATCCTAGATTCCCCCAGAGGTTCTTCTCCTAACGAGTAAACTGTATTTATATTTTTGGCACCCAAATGCATTATTTTATATTTTCCAACATTAAACTTCATTTGTCATGTAGTTGCCCACCCCATTCATTTGTTTAGATCTTTTTACAAAGTTTCTACACCTTGCATGGAAATTATTGCCCTCCATAGCTTTGTATCGTCCGCAAAAACTGAAGTTGAGCTGTTTATCCCATCCTCCAGATCGTTTAGGAATCAATTAAATAGGATTGGCCCCAGGACAGAACTCTGGGGGACCCCACTTTCCACACCAGGCCATTCCGAGTACTCCCCATTTATCACCACCCTCTGGACTCACCCCCATAGCCAGTTTTCAATCCATGTACGCACTCTTTGATCCGTGCCGACAGACCTTAGTTTGTACAGTAAACGTATATGCTGAACTGTATCGAATGCCTTTGCAAAATTCAGGAGCACCACATGTACTGGCCTTCTTTTATCTACATGGCAGCTCACCTCCGCATAGAAGGTTAATAGATTGGTCTGGCAATGAATCCATGCAGATTACTGCTAATGATACCGTTCTGATTACTAAAATCTTATATATAGTCCCTTATCATCTTTTCCAAGAGCTTGTGGACCATTGATGTTAGGCTAACTGGCCTGTAGTTCCCAGGGATGTATTTTGGCCCTTTTTTAAAAATTGGTGATACATTATTTTTTCTCCAAGCAGCTGGTACCATTCCAGTCAGTTGGCTGTCCATAAAAATTAGAAACAATGGTCTGGCTATCACTTGGCTGAGTTCCTTGAGGACCATACTAGCACACCATGCCATTGTCTTGCAGGGTTTTAAAAAAAAGTTACGGTTTACTACCTCTTTAAATAGAGGAACAGTGGTCCCAAGTTGATGTTCTACAGTATATTGTTAACTTCATAAAACCGTAATTTACAGCCACTCTTTTTTTTTACTGGTCTCACAGCATAATTATATCACATATTCCATATGAATACATTTTACCTGCATTTTGTGAATGTGTTTGTATTCATACAGTTGACTTTACAGAGTTCAAAATAACAATTTCCATCCAAAGCAAAACCTTCCAAAAACTATTTGATAAAATGAATATTATTTTTAAATCATAATTTTGTCACAGCAAGCGATCACTGGATTAAACTAGGACTTTAGCCTCACCATTCAATTTCCAGTTTATGTATTTTTTTATGATATATGTACAGTTTAATCAGTTGCCAATCTGGATTTGAGATTTGAACAATCCCTTGCTGCTTGCAAACGAGTTTTCTCATTGTTAATCATAGTAGCAAGAACAAATGAAAAAAATCCTAGGTTATACTGAAGAACTGTTGACTGCTGCAATATGTTAACAAAAATAAACAATTTGACAGTTACAGCTGGAAATAAATTACATGATCTTCTAAGTGTGCCATTGTGATTAAATGAAGTGAGGAAGGAGTCAAACATAATCCTTAGGTATTGAGTATGGTATGGATAGAAGAGCTCAGTCAATAGTCATAATGAATCTGCGTTTTACATCAAGTGAGTAGGTCAAGACTATAAACTATTCTAATAAAAAATATGTGGGAAACATGTTTAAGATTTTTTTACGATTATTGATAAGCAGCACAAAGTTGTTGAAAGGATTTAATTATATGTGTTTTGACTTTGAAAAGTACTCTGCCCTTGAAAAGTGTGCCTGAAAAATGTTAAATATACATTATATATATTTTGAATAAGGTATGCCATGTGTGGAAAAGGTTCATGGAAATGAATTGATACATACTAAAATACATTCTTAAATAATGTGTCAGATAATGTTTGGCATTTTTTGCCAATCCATGATAATGTAAATATAATACAATAGATGACCAATTTTTCTTTTTCTGGATATGGTGATATGGCAAAGAAAATAGTTTTAAAATACATGCAATATAATAAATTAAATGTCATGGTTCCTACTTCTATAGTTTATGCAGAATAGAAAAAAAAACTTTAATACATACTTTAAGACAGACACAGAATAAATAAAACATCAACAAAGCTAGTGAATAAAGTTTAAGGTTGCATTCATACAGCTGTAAAAAAAATGCATTTATTAATGTTTTCAACTACAGATCTAAACACAGCTGCATTGTTTTTAATGGAGCCATTCGTGCAGGTGCGTAAGCATGAGCTGCTCTCAGATCAGCAACACAGAATCCAAAAATCGGTATTTAAGAACATGCAATTTACTCTTTTACTCATATAAAGACATGTATATGCATTTGAGTGTACGTAAATTAAGTCTAAATAAAGGGGAAAATTAAATCATCATAAAAACAAGTTATGTACGCATACGTATCTTAATTCTTACGCATTTGACCACTTCCATACCAGGCCATAGTAAAATGATGCCAGTAGGAAGACTCTCCCTCTGGGTGGATGTCATATTACATCCTCCTGTTCTTGCAGCTCCTGCGGACCCCCGGAGGCCCGCAGTGTGGCAATCGCGAATGAGGCAAGTCCCTCGGGACACAGTCCACCCCCAAACAGTGTAAAGAGCCAATAAAATGGCTCTTTACCATGTGACCGGCTGTGTCTAATCACAACCGGCCACATGCACTGTCCTCATGCACGACAGCTGGTGTGATTGAGGACGAGGCTTGTCACCCTGACACAGCCTATCCCTGATCATGGTAAAAAGCCTAAGAAATTGTCTCTTTACCACGTGACCAGCTATATCCAATCACAGCCAGTCACAGAATGTAAACAAACTGCGGTAACAAGCTGTTACCGTTAGGGATGGGCTGAACACCCCCTGGTTTGGTTCGCACCAGAACACCGTGAACAGGCAATAAGTTTGTGCGAACAGGCGAACCCTATTAAAATCAATAGGACACAAACATGAAAAATCAAAAGTACTCATTTTAAAGGTTTATATGCAAGTTACTGTCATAAAAATGTATGGGGACCTGGTCCTGCACTAGGGGAATCAATGCAAAAAAAGTTTTTAAAACTATAGTTGTTTCCCGGAGCAGTGGTTTTAATAATGCTTAACCGCTTCCTGACCGCGTCACGTACATTTACTGCTGCAGAGTGGCTCTGTCCTGCGAATCGCCGTCTATATGTTTCAATGTTTTTGATTAGAATTTTCAGAAGTTTACAATACATGACAATAATATCATTGCAAGTAGATTGTCAAGTTAAAAATCCCAAACAAGGCAACAGGTGCAAATAACACTTTTACAGGTTATTTGTTGTTGCTGTCTATTGGATGAAGCTGTAAGTGGGTCAGGGGTATTGCAACATCTTGTAGTGGACATTTTCGTTAGCAGTGGAGAACAGCAATCATGAGAGAGCTATTATCATAGTAGGCTTAACTTCACAACCAATAATGTTGTCATACCTGAGCTTATTTTCAAAGTGAATGTATAACGTCAAACAATAAATGCATAACATCAAACAGTAACCTGTTACCAGCAGCGACATTTCTGCGTAGAGGGTATTGAGTGAGTTGAGATGAACTCCAGTATAATCTGGATCTGGACAACCATCCTACGGGACACCCCACTTGGGATCACATTCGTGTCCCAGAGGGTTGGCCCCCTTTGACACCTTATCTACATATTGACATAGTCTTGTGTTTATCCAGGAGTGCCACGGATGCCAAGGCCTTGCCCAGTTTGCTTTGGCTAGATGCCTGCATTAGCTCATAACTGTAGTGGGTATTTATTAGGTCTATTGTGTCTACTACCTTTGGAATTTGTGTGGTTTTCCACAGTGTCGTGATACTCAGCTTTGCAGTTAGTAGTACGTGTGTTACTACATGTCTGTACTGGTAGTGGATGCTTTCTACTTTTAGGTTCAGGAGTCCCATTTCTGGTGAGACCTCTTGGGGGGGAGGTGCCGGTTATTTCCTGTATCATTTGGAATATTTCCTTCCAGAAGTTGTGTAGGGATGTGCACTTCCACAATATATGAGCAATATTCCCTATCGCCAAGTTATATCCCCAACATGTGTTGTTGTTTTGGTTGTCAAACGAGGCTAGGTGCACTGGTGTGAGGTACCATCTAAGGGATATTTTGTAGGTGAGTTCCCAAAGTATCAAGCATTGGGTTACTTGGAATATTGACCTCAATGCTGTGTGCCATTGTGTTTCTGTGAAGCTACGTCCTAGGTCATGTTCCCATTGTAGGTGGGCCTTATTTTTAGAGAATTCTTGTTTTTGGTACATGCTATTGTATAGCACAGATATACCTTTGTCTTTGTTTGATGGGGTATTGAAAATGCCCACATTTTTGGGGGGATTGAATAAAGGCTGGGTTCTACTGTTTAGAGGCAATTGTGCACTCTATGGTATGTAAATATTTCTGTGTGTGGTAGTTTATGACCTATTTGTAGGCTCTTGGTTTTATTTGTTGTTCCTGAGGTCAGCAATATGCGTGATACCCAGAGACCTCCAGTGTTTAAGACTCAAGTCAGTAGTTACCTGTTCGAGAATCCCTATTGGCAACAAGGGTTTAATGTTCCCTAGTGAAGTTTTAATTTCCCTATCATTTTCCTCCATGTGTGTGCTGTAGTTTTAATGGTTGGTGGGGCTGCTGTTGGGGTTTTTACTCTTAGTGGCGTGCTTAATAGCCAGCCTCTCAAGTGTGATTGGGAGAATGTATGATGCTTCCATTTTGTTCCATATTTTGGTGGGTTGGGTTAGAAACCAATCTAGGATTGGTGCTAGTGTGGCTGCAATGTAATAATCCTACAATTCTATTGAACTTGTCTCTCCTGCGTGTTTAGAGGTACAATATCTGTGGTAGGTGTAGCATCTTAAAAGTCGCTAACCTGCCATTCCATGATAGTTTGTGTCTGGTCAGGGTTTGGGAATCGGATTTGAGTTTCTCTAAGGCTGGTATAAAATTGGTAGCAAATAATTATTTCACCAATTTAGGTAATTGTATTCCCAAGTATTTAATACTGTCTTTAGCCCAGATGAACGGGTGTTGGGCTTGCAAGAGATTGCTCGTAGTCGCATTAATACCCATTTCTAAAACATATGATTTGGTTACATTAACTTTGTAATAAGATACCTTACTGAAAACATCTAGGGTCTTTCGCACTTCTACCAGGGAGGGAGCTGGGTTTGACATCATTAAAATTACATCATCTGCAAATAGGCTAATTTTGTGGGTCATTTTGGCTATGTCAATTCCTGAGATCAGCTGGTTTTTTCTGATTAATTCTGCCAGGGGTTCTAGAGACAAGTTAAAAATTAGTGGGGACAGGGGGCAACCCTGCCTAGTACCATTTGTTATGTGGAATGGTTTGGAGAGCACACCTGTTGAAAATACTTGGGCTGAGGGGTTAGTGTAAAGTGCTGTTATTGCTGTTAATATGTGTCCTGTGAATCCAAACTTTTGAAGAACTTGTCATGAGTATGTTCAATGGACTCTGTCGAAAGCCTTCTCTGCGTCCAGTGAAAGGAGCAGAGAAGGCGTCCCGCTAAGTTCTGTGTGGTGGATCACGTTAATCAATCTCCTGGTGACGTCAGCCGCTTGTCGGCCTTTAGTGAAGCCAGCTTGATCAGAGTGTATCAGGGAGGGCATGATGTTGTTTAGTCTGGTAGCTAGAGTCTTGGCGTAAATTTTAAAGTAAAGAGATTGGGCGGAAGTTTTGTGTCTCGTTCGGCTCCTTCCCTTGTTTCAGTAGCGTGATTATGAAGGCTTGTAGGTTCTCTGTTGGAAATTTTGAAGAGGAGGCAGCATCATTATACATTGCGGTGTGGATAAAATTGTTTGCAGTATTCTCCAGTCAGGCTGTCAGGATCTGGGGCTTTGTTGGTGTGGGCGATTTTATGGTGTCTTGGATTTCATGTTCTGTGAAGGGTGCATTTAGGATGTGAAGTTGTTCGCTGTTAAGTTTGGGAAGCTTGACCAGATCTAGGAATCTGTTTATGTCATCTAGAGATGGTTGTGGGATCTTGATTTAGATTGTAAAGGTCGCCGTAATACGTGCTGAAGGCGTCGGCAATTTCTTGAGGGTTTGTGAGTCTATTTTTGGTATGTATGTATATATTCTATGTTCGATTTGAGTCTATGTTCTTTCAGTCAGTTGGCTAGTGTTTTCCCTGCCTTGTTGGACATGGAGTAGAAGGATTCTTTAAGCCTCCTTTGTATTTTCTCGAAGGAATGAAGTAATACGTTTCTCAGTTCTAGTCTTAGATTTAAAAGTTGTGCAGTGTGGTGGGGTGTGGTATGCTGTTTGTTTTGTGCCTCAAGTTTATCTATTTGGTCTGTAAGGTCTTTCAGACACTGCATCCTCTTTTTTTTGCATCTAGAGGCCAATTGTATCAGCACCCCTCGTACTGAAGCTTTGTGGGCGTTCCACACCATGGCCGTGTCAGCCACTGAGCCTGTGTTGGCATTAAAAAAGACTTTTAGATGGTTTTCTCTATCTGGAGCGAATTCTGAATTTTGTAGGATGTAGTTGTTGGCTCTCCAGATGGGGTTTCTACAATGTTGCGATGTGTTCATTATCGTGATTGAAATTGGGGCGTGGTCTGACCATGTAATGGTGTGGATCGCCGACGCTGAGATATTCTGCAAGAGCCATTTATCAGCAAGAAACATATCTATACGAGTGTACATTCTGTGTGATGGTGAGAAGTAAGTGTAGTCCTTCTCCGATCCGTGGTGGCAACGCCACACATTGAACAGTTTGTGGAATTGCAGGAAGTTCTTTAAGGGGGATCTCCTTCTCTTGGTGGCACTAGTGGAGTCTAGGTGTATATCTGCTGTGGTGTTGAAGTCTCCGCATAGTAGTAAGTGCCCTGTTGTATTGGTTGCGCAATGCGCATCACTTTGTGAAGGAATTAGTTTTGTTGGGTATTTGGTGCATAGAGGTTGATGAGGGTGTACTGCTCTCTGTTGATGGTGCACACCAGGATGAGAAAGCGTCCTTTGGAGTCTGTGATCTCTTTTTATAGAAAGAAGGTCCAGATGGAGGTTGGTGCTGGGGAAAGTCCAGCGGGGGATCTGGCAGTATCTCCCACTTGTGTAGGAGTTGGAGACCTTCCTTGAGATTGTTGACTTTGTAGGTGGTGTCTTCCTTTGTAATTAACAGGGTTGCTGGGTATTTCCACTTGAATTGTATTTTATGGTTGTGTAAACCCTTTGTGATGGGATTCAGGTCCCTGCGGAGTTGAAGTGTGTATTTGGAGAGATCTGGGTAAACTTGGACATTCTCATATGGGCGTGGTAGGTTGGGCGTCTTCCTCACTCCAGCTATGAGTTTTTCCTTTGTTTGAAAAAAGTGGATTCTCATCAACACGTCCCTGGGAACCAAAGCTGTGAGGTGTCACAGTTTTTTAATCCTGTGTATACAGTCAATTATAATGTCCCTTGGGGATGCTCCGGGGAAAAACATGCGCATGAGCTCTTTAGCGTATCTTTGCAGTTCTTATGGTTGTATAGTTTCTGGTACCCCACATAATTTGACATTATTACGATGTGACTCTGTCCTCTAAGTCTGCTATTTTTGCTCTCATCCACGTCTGTTCTTTTTACATCGTTTACCATGTCTATTATATCATTGACAGTTGAAACCCATGCTTCAACCCCATTTTCAATGCAAGAGACTCTGTTGTTGATGTTGCTGATTTCAGTTGAAACTTTTGTAAAATAAGGAGGATAGATCTGTCATCAAGGAGATTTGAAGGGATATGAGCATGTCCTTTATTGTGGTATCTAGGACTGGTTGTCCCGTGGTTGGGAAAGCTGACATTGAGGAGCTCAGTGCGGTATTGGCGCCTAGCGTATTGAGTGCGAGACCCGCTGTTTGTGTTGGTAGTAATGCCGCATCTATGCGCATTCTCACTTTAGCTGGGCTCCCTGATATGGGATTTTCTCCTGTGAGGTGTGTAAGAGAAGGCGGAAGCACTGTTGGTGGCATATCTTTGATAGAATCGTCTAGAAGGTTTGTATAAGCTTCGCTGGATTGTCTCCCTGTCTGCTCATCCCTGGTTGGGGGAGCCGGTTTGAAGAATAGTGAAGTCAATTTTTGGGTTTTATATTCCCCTACTCTCTTTCTGGGCATGTTTGTAACGTGTTTTGGAAAATGGATGGTGTCTTATGGGCTTTAGTCTCTCCGGTGCTTCCCCGTGCTGCAGGGTGTGTATCCTAGTCTGTCATCCCTGCAATCTCCTGGATTACTATTTTAGGGAACCTAATATGGCTGCTGCAATAGGCCTAGTATGCTTCAATGTGATTCCGGGGTGCTCTTTGGGCTTTGGTGGGGAACAATTCCCTATTGATTATTCTCCAGCCGGTTGTGTCTGACTAATTTGTGGCTTTATAGGGCCTTGAGGTGTTGTGGCCTTTGGCTGGTTAGCAATCTGGGTGTTCTGGGTTGTTAGGGAGTCCCAATATGGCCGCCGCTTTGAGCCTTAGTAGGCCGTAATGGAGCCCTGGGATCGCTCTGTAGTGTTCCTGTCCGGCTCTCGATTACCAGGCTTGGTAAGCTGTGTGGGGCTCTCTCCCACGTTGGGTCCTTGTGTGGGTATGAACCTCGAGTGGAAAGTAGGCTCTGGGAGTCTCAAGATGGCTGCCGGTCTGGGCTTTAGTAAGCTTCTGTGAGGCCTCAGGCTCGCGTTACTGCCGTACGGTCTCAGAGCCTTCCGGTGGTCCCCGTGGTCGGTGAGTGTGGAGCTAGGTCTGCGGAGGGGCCCTGTACAGTCCTGGTTTGGGGTTCCTTTAGGTGGATGGGTGCCCAGAAGTGTGGAGGCAGGTGCAGGAGTGGCACCGGGGGCTGTCGTGGCCTGGACGTGTCTCACCTGTCTGTCCGAGGGCAGGATTCAGTTGGATCTCCACCCTTGTGTCACGGAGCTCTCCTCAGGCACGTCCGCCGATCTTCATGTCAATCCACGCCCCCCGAATCGCCGTCTATAAATGGCGGCTTGTGTGTGCGCTGTAGCGGGCAGGAGCGCACCGCTGGGTGTGTGCAGGAGTGTGGCCTCAGCTCAGGCAGACTTGATCTCCACTGGCGAGCCGTGATTGCCTAGCAGAGAGGAAAAGCGGGAAACTGCTGATGTAAACACGGTGGTTCCCCGCTCTGTCAGGCAGCATATGAGAGATCTACTGATCCCTGTCACTGGGATCAGTTCGATCTCTTATGCCCCCTGGCAGCCCAGCCCCCTCACAGTTAGAACACGACTAGGGAAAACACTTAAACCCTATATCACCCCCTGCAGGTTAACCCTTTCACTGCCAATGAAATTTACACAGTAATCAGAGGATATTTAAATTTCTGATCGCTGTATAAATGTCATTGGTTCCAAAAATTGTCAAAAAGTTCATGTCTGCTGCAATATCACAGTCCTGATGAAATTCGCAGATCGCCACCATTACTATTAAAAAAAAAAGTAAAAATGCCAGAAATTAATCATGGTTTGTAAACGTAGCAATTTTTGTGCAAACCAATCAATAAACTCCGATTGGAATTTTTTTTTTTACAAAAAATATGAGGGAGAATATAAATCGGCCAAAACTGATGAATAGAGTTGAGCGAACCTGAACTGTAAAGTTCGGGTTCATACCAAACTTTGCGGTGTTCAGGACCCGAACCTGAACTTTTGAAAAAAAGTTTGGGTTCGGGTTCTGGGTTCTGGTATTTTTTTCCCGCTTGTTGAATAGCTGCAGGGCAGCCAATCAACAAGCGTTTCACTGGTTTGCCCTTAGAAGCCATCACAGTCATGCCTACTAATGGCATGGCTGTGATTGGCCAGTGCATCATGTGACTCAGCCTCTGTTTGAGCTGGAGTCATGTAGTGCTGCATGTCATATGCTCTCAGCCTAGTGTAGGGAGAGGATGCTGCTGGTGCTGTTAGGGACAGATTATTGTTATTTCCCCCACTTTTATTCCTTTTGCAGCCCTCTAGCACTTTCCAGGACTTTTTTACAGCCATTTTTGTGACCAAAAGTTCGGGTCCCATTGATTTCAATGGGGTTCGGGGTCCGGGGTCAAGTTCGGACCGATCCCGAACCCAAACTTTTCCACGAAAATCCGAACATCCAGGTGTCCGCTCAACTCTACTGATGAATAAATTTGTTTTTTTATATTTTTTTGGGATTTGTATTCTAGCAAAAAGTAAAAAATATAGGTTTTTTTTGCAAAATTATCGTCCTTTTTTTAATCAGAAATGACGCAGAGGGGATCAAATACCACCAAAAGAGAGCTCAATTTGTGGGAAAAAAAGGACACAAATTTTGTTTGGGTACAACGTGCGATTTTCAGTTAAATTGATGCAGCGTAGAATCGCAAAAAGGTCCTAAAGTGGGAAATCCTTCCGGGGCTGAAGTGGTTAACCACTTCAATACCAGGTACTTACCCCGCTTCCCGCCCAGACCAATTTTCAGCTTTCAGTGCTGTCACATTTTGAATGACAATTGTGCGGTCGTGCGATGCTGTACCCAAACAGAATTTTTATCATTTTGTTCCCACAAATAAAGCTTTCTTACTTGATCACATGTGTGGTTTTTATTTTTTGCACTACAAATAAAAAAAGACTGAAAATTTTGAAAAGGAAGAAAGTTTTTCTCTGTTTCTGTCACAAAACTTTGTAAATAAGTACATTTTCTCCATCACTGATGGGCACTGATAGGCTACACTGACGGGCACTGATGAGGCAGTACTGATTGACACTGATGAGGCGACACTGATGATAAGGCACTTAAATGCAGCACTGATGGGCACTGATATGTGGCACTGATAAGCAGCACTGACAGGCACTGATATGCAGCACTGACGGGCACTGATAAGCGCCACTGATGGGCACTCATAGGCGGCACTGATGGTTACTGATAGGTGGCAATGACAGGTGGCACTGATGGGCATTGATAGGTGGCACTGATAGGTGGCACGGGTAGGCAATGATAGATGTAACTGTTGGGTACTGGTGGGCACTGATAAATGACACTGGTAGGCACTGGTGGACACTGATAGGCTGCACTGAAAGAGGGCACTGTAAGGTGTCCATTCTCTGGTGGTCTAGGATGGCATCTGTAATTGGCACTGGCACTGTGCCTGAGTGCCAGCCATGTTGGGGATTATGCCCCTTGCCCGGTGGTCTAGTGTGGGCTCACTGATCATCTCCCTGGTGGTCTAAGGTGGGCTCCCTGGTGGTCCATGGGTGGTCTCTCCGTGGTGGCCCCTGGGCGGGCTCCCTGGTGGTCCAGTGTGGCGATCCGAGGTGGAGCTGTGCTGATAAACAATCAGCACAGACCCCCCCTGTCAGGTGACCAGCTGGTTGGCTCTCCACTACTCGCATCTGCAGACGTGAATAGAGGAAAAGCTCTTCCCTATTTACATCGTGATCAGCAGTGATTGGTCACGGCTGATTATGTGGTAAAGAGCTGCCGATGGAAGCTTTTTACTGAGATCGGTAATGTGGTGGGTCAGACTGACCCACCGCACCACCGATCGCTGTGATGCGCGCCCTCACGGGTGCACGATTGCGTGTTATCTTAATCACATCATATGACGTCCAGTCGGGATGGACCCCAAAGCATCTGGATGTCATTTGTCAATAGGCCGGGCGGGAAGTGGTTAAAGTGAAAAAATAAAAATGAAATATTCCTTTGAATAGCGTGCCTGGGGGCCCCCTTGATCTGCCTGTAAAGTGGCACATCTGTGTGATGTTTACAACAGTGCCACAGCAAAATTACATTTTGAAAGAAAAAAGTAATTTCAACTTTCTCACGGCTGTAATGTATTGCTGGCTCCCTTTGGATCTGGTATGGATTTTAAGGGGAACCCGCGCCTAAATTTAAAAAAAATTACGTGGGGGTGCCCCCCAAAATCCATACCAGACCCTTAGCCGAGCATGCAACCTGGCGGGTCAGGATAGGGAGCAGATGAGCGAGCACCCCCCTCCTGAACCATACCAGACACTTATCCGAGCATGCAAACTGGCAGGTGAAGAGAAGGGGGGATGAGCGAGCATCCTTTCTGAACCATACCAGGCCACATGGGGAGGATGCTTTGGGATCCATGTTGATGGGGACCCCAAAGCACCCTCCCCATGTTGAGGGCATGTGGCCTGTTATGGTTCAGGAGGGGGGGCACTCACTCACCCCCTTTATCCTCACCTGCCAGTTTGCATGCTCGGATAAGGGTCTGGTATGGACTTTGGGGGGACCCCCACGCCTTTTTTTTAAATTTTGGCATGTGGTTACCCTTATAATCAATGCCAGACCTGAAGGGCCTGGTTTGGATTTGAGGGGACCCCCATGCGTTTTTTTTTAAATTTGGCACGGGGTTCCCCTTTGGGTCTGGTATGGATTTTGGGTGAACACATGCCGTTTTTTTGTCTTTCATAGTTCTGTCATAGGGGTTCCTATATATACTACAGTGACTGCACCATATAATCTTAACTGTATTATACAGTATCTCAGAAAAGTGAGTACACCCCTCACATTTTTGTAAATATTTTATTATAACTTTTCATGTGACAACACTGAAGAAATGACACTTTGCTACAATGTAAAGTAGTGAGTGTACAGCTCATATAATAGTGTAAATTTGCTGCCCCCTCAAATTAACTCAACACACAGCCATAAATGTCTAAACCGCTGGCAACAAAAGTGAGTATACCCCTAAGTGAAAATGCCCAAATTGGGTCCAAAGTGTCAATATTTTGTGAGGCCACCACTATTTACCAGCACTGCCTTAACCCTCTTGGGTACAGAGTTCACCAGAGCTTCACAGGTTGCCACTGGAGTCCTCTTCCACTCCTCCATGATGACATAACGGAGCTGGTGGATGTTAGAGACCTTGCACTCCTCCACCTTCTGTTTGAGGATGCCCCACAGATGCTCAATGGGGATTAGGTCTGGAGACATGCTTGGCCAGTCCATCACCTTTACCCTCAGGTTCTTTAGGAAGGCAGTGGTCGTCTTGGTGGTGTGTTTGGGGTCTTTATCATGTTGGAATATTGCCCTGCGGTCCAGTCTCTGAAGGGAGGGGATCATGCTCTGTTTCAGTATGTCACAGTATATGTTGGCATTCGTGGTTGCCTCAATGACTTGTAGCTCCCCAGTGCCCGCAGCACTCATGCAGCCCCAGACCATGGCACTCCCACCACCATGCTTGACTGTAGGCAAGACACACTTGTTTTTATACTCCTCACCTGATTGCCGCCACACACGCTTGACAACATCTGAACCAAATACGTTTATCTTGGTCTTATCAGACCACAGGACATGGTTCCAGTAATCCATGTCCTTAGTCTGCTTGTCTTCAGCAAACTGCAAGCTTTCTTGTGCAACATCTTTAGAAGAGGCTTCCTTCTGGTATGACAGCCATGCAGAACAATTTGATGCAGTGTGCGGCATATGGTCTGAGCACTGACACCCCTTCAACCTCTGCAGCAATGCTGGCAGCACTCATAAGTCTATTTCCCAAAGACAACCTCTGAATATGACGCTGAGCATGTGTGCTCAACTTCTTTGGTCGACCATGGTGAGTCTTGTCCGGAGTGGTACCAGCTGGTTTCTTCAACTCGTGTGTACGAGTCGCAGTATAAGTCTCCAACAGAAACCCTTTATCTGAATACTCACGACGGTCGTAACGACGTCTCCAACTTCCCCA